>CM075854.1:74604001-74644001 GCA_037975125.1 Latrodectus hesperus
TATATATACAGCATATAAAATTTTTATCATTTTTCAAAAAGTTTAATAATTGGAAATTTTCCTTAAAAAATTTAAAAGTCAAAAGGAAATATTATGGATTAAGAAATAAATTCCTCGATTTATTTTAATTAATGTTCAATATTTAAGCAATACAATTAATATGCCAAATAATTTCGAAGTTAAAATGCGATTGGTCAAAACACAGCTGTACTTATTTTCCTATCAATTAGTTCTATATTAATAAGATCACCCTTCGTCATGATGTTGCTGAAGATGAGAGTTGAAAGTAATACAGTTAATTTGATAAAATAGGATAAAAGCCAACTGGAAGGAATGTGATTGTTCAGTGATTCCTGTTAAGTGCGTGATGAAAAGTAAATCAAAGAGAGGGATACGAAATTCTACCTTCATTTCGATACACAGTTTTCGACATCAAATTGCATAAGAAACACCTAAAATGTCAACAAACGAGGAAAATGATTTTTGCTTACATTGTCTTTCTTAATATTATTAATTTTACTTATAATGACAGGTTGTAGATATTCATCTATTAGTGAGACGCTATAAGGGAATAAGTATAAGATTATGAACGTTTTTCATTGGTTATTTTATAAAATTATGATGTATATACTTATTGTTTTCAATCAACAAACATAAGTGTTGGGATCAAATGCATTAAATTAAAAATAAATAGGCTGTCAGGGGAACAGTAGCCAAGTGAGAAAAGCAGTAATTTCTGTAACGGGCTCTGCACCATAACCGAAGACGATCATGAGAGAGAGAGTATGCAGATTGGAAGTTCTGTAGTTTCTGATATCCCTTAGATGGTCTATCACAATGTGGAGAACAAGGTGCTCTCTCAGTCTCAATCTTGTCACCTAACCATGACTCAAAATTAAAAGTTGATTAACTGTCAAGCGGCTTTTCATTCGGCAGAAAAAAAACAGCCGGCACTGTGTCACAGTTAGCCAAGACATTTTATTCTTTGATACATGTAAAACAGATCTGAGACAAATGTATCAAATGCTGATTATTTATTTTGTTTATGAAAATTTATTTTTTAAGAAGCAGTGCAAATGTTGAAATAATTTCCCAGTCACTTTGAAAGTGTTTAAATAAAAGTTTGAAAATACTGATATAAAATAACTATATTCATTAACAATTACCTATCTCCATTTGCTAATCTGCTTATACAGGAAATACTTTCATTTTAAATTTAGTTTTTCTAATTGAAAGTGTATATCGTCGGCTCTGTTATAAGTGTTTAAGATATGAACCACAGTGCTGTCTTACTCAAAATTCCTTTACATAGAATAAAAAAATTTGATCACGATTCATCGTACATGTTCAAGATGGAAAACCCCTTGAGTCGAAGATTTAAAATCTACTTTCTATTTACATAAAAGTCTTCATTGACTAAAGAGCACTACAGTTTTCATATTTATATCTATGTTTTAAAAAATATCTTAAAAATCAATGTTAATAAACAAAAATTTTTTGGATAGTCAAAAATGTAATCATTTTTGAGAAGAAAGCAAAAAAATAATAAATTTAAAATAACTCAATAAATAAAAATATTGCAAAAAATTACGGTTTTTAAAAGTTTTGATGCACAAAATAAATGATGCAACTATGATGTTACCACGACCACGAGCAACCATACTTCTGTCCCGGATAGGCCAACACCCTTTGCAGTACCCCTTCAAACACGCTCAGATCGTTATGTTAGACTTCCACCTCGCCTTAGCTTTGCCACTGGAGGGGGAGTACTGCGGTGCAGGCCTAGTCGGCAAAGTGCACGCATGAGCAATAACGTGCAAGTAGAGAACATTAACCATATCCAGTTAAGGTAAATATACTTAACCGGATGAAGATCGACTTTTCAGTCGGTTGCGATTTTTCTCCTTAGCATTCAGTTGACCATTGCATTTTTAACAATATTTGCTTAACACCGCTTAATTGTGGATAATCCTAACGTTTAATTAAGAAAAATGTTATTGTCTTAAGCCTCTCTCCTTTTATCAAAGCTATGACAACATTCTCCAATGAGTTATTTTTAGGGTTAACTACTATCTGGGAAAGATTTTCAAGATACAATGTGTGCTGATCTAAAATAAAATTTTATCATATTAAAAAAGAGATTAGTATATTTTATAATTTTCAATGTTTTCCAAAAAATGTATAAATTTTTTCTTAAAAGAAAGGGAATCTTAAGGATATCCTTTGGATTTTAAAATTATATTCTTGAGGTATAAGTGTCGCCATCTGTTATTTCTCGATATTACCAACATTAATAAAAAGTTTTCATGGGAAGTTGCTGAATTTTTATTTTTATTTTATTGGAATATTTTTAAAATTTAAGCTGTACAAAGGAATATTGACTCTGACCTGGAATACAATCTTAAATATGATTCAGAGACGTTTTTCAACAAGATCAGTAAAAAAAAGCAGTATTTATTTAAAAATCTTTAGCTTGGTATGTATCACTTGGCTAATATAGACCAAATTGCCGGATCCTTGCAATTTGATCTATGAAACCACGAAATAATAAGGAACATGTCCTCTAAGTGTTAATTTCATAGGAAAGAAATCAAAAACTAAAGGAGTATTTAATTAATAATTTAATTAATTATATGTGTATAATAAATATGTAAGCTAAGAATCAAATATTAAAATAATCATCACAGATTCCACAATTTATTTAATATGGGTTGTTTTAAATTTATTGATAAGTAATCCATCAAAATAACTTTGGAAAGAATTACTTTGACACTCTGTAGCAGATAACCTAACAGATGAAGGTTGTCGTAAGGCATTTAAGCATAAGACGCGGGTTATTTATCGCTATGAATCTTATATTAAATAGGGGCCATATTCACTTTTTTCAAGAAAGCACGGGGTGGATAAATGAAAGTCCTTTCTTTCTCTTTAAAAAGTCAGTTTCATGTGATGCTGCAAACCAACTCCCGTAACCTTGGTGTTATGTAACCCATGCCTAAGTGAATGGCAGCGTGGTTATAGTGCGTTAACGGTGCCTTTAGCATTTCTGGTGAATTGATTGAGTATATTGCCTTACTCTGTATTTCTGGTAATGCTATATATATAAGTAGTCCTTCTTACTTCCTAAGAACTATATTCCTAGCTTTTTGGATGAAAAATTACAAAAAATTAAAATCACTGCTCATGTAGATAAAACCTGTGAGGTAGACCTATTTTCACAAAATAAGGAAACCCAAAGTAAATCAACTGAAAGGATGCTAATGGCTAATTTGAAACTAGAAGTAAATGACCTCCACTCCTTCCACTTCTGGAGTAGAGCAAACTAATAGTAACGTGACTACCCCTCTTGAAAGGATAAATATTAAGAAAAAGCTCTCTGGGTGCAGAGAAGAAAGCTGACACGGGAATTGAAACTCACCAAGGGCACCTGGATTGAAAAACCCAAGGAAAAAGGTAGACAATTTCAGTCGCTGAAGTATGATCTTGAAACCTTCAAGGAAAGGCAAGTCTGAAGGCGAAACATACTGGGAGGCATCCCGGCGGTCAAGATGCCTATGCTTCTGGATACAAATCCTAAGAAGTGCATATCAGAGAAACAAGCTTTTGACTTGGATTCTTTCGTTATGTAGGACCAATGTGTGTTGCCAAGGTAGAACTAAGCTTGGCAACCTATACTGAACCAATCTGGGAGACCGAGATAGGAAAAAGCTTGGTAAAAGATAGACCAAATCTTCGCTGCCAAAATTGGTCCAATCTAAGCAGCCAAGATAAAACCTATCTAAGCGACTCTTAAAGTTTTGCTTACATTATGTGTAGCTCATATTGATAACAAAGGATCTTATTTTATATAACTAAATTAAAAGGAAGTAATTTTAAATTAATAAAATAAAAACACATTTTTTTCATTTAAAGCTATATTGTTACATTTTGTATAAATAATTGACATGCTCAAAGTTTATTATTTTGCATTCCATATTGAAAAGTAAACACAAATAAATTTTTTTTATTCTTTTAAGCAATATTTAAATAATTTAGCAATATTTAGAAATTACTGTATATGATTTAAATTAGATTATGTTGAAATTAACATTCAAAAAAGAAGGAGAAGTGATGTAAAAATCATTTTGTTTTTAAACTGAAAGTAAATGCCAAATTTTAATATTTGTAATTCGCACTGAAATATTATATATACATGGTAAAACAAGTTATCCACATCTTGGTACAGATTGTTTCCTACGAGAACTGTCAAGGAGTTCATTTGTTAATAGTTCATAGTATTTATGTTAATGTATCAAAAAGCAAGGTATGGATTTATAAGAAATTTTTTTTTATTTCAAATGCAGCAAGCGAAAGCGAACACAGTTCTATCGCCAGGAAAGTGGATACAGAGAAAAATACAAAATAAAGAATAAACAAGAAGACAGAAAACATCTACAGAGTTATGGCCTAAAACCGATAAGAAGTTCTCTAGTCTACATTGTCTATTTTTTAAATTAAAAACATTGAATAAGATTTTAAATTAAAAACATTAAATAAGATAAACCACAATTTGCAAATATTGAACATCTGTAGTTCAATTTAAGAATACATCTCATCTATTTGAAAAACCGAGTTTTTTATTTTTTAAAAATGGGAATATTTATAAATTTTCTCATTTATATGAATAAAAGACACTCAGTATCACATTTCCTTCTGATTTTTGTATTTCAATAAAGATATTATAAACATATAAATGGGAATAAAATATATGTAAAAAATTGGGGATGAAATTAAATACATTTTTTTCACTAAATAAATCAAACAAAATATTGATAATTTGTCTTTTTACCATGCTTACATGAAAAATGCCTGATTTCATTATTTCAAGTTTTTCTTAATTATAAATTTATTAGCTCAAGTTGTTCTTTTTTAATTTAATTAAAATTTGTGTCATGTTTTATTAAAAATTATTTTTTTACCTACATGAGAATGTAATTTTAACAAGCTAAATAAAAAACTGCAAAATAAATTTTTTTTTAAATTTATTTAATGTGTAGATAGTCTATCCTTTAAATTAAAATTTCTACTATTATAAATCGCAAGCTGCCAATACACAATTAATATCTGTAATGCGATTCAAAAAGTCATAAAAAATTTGAAATACAGTGAAGATTACCATCAAAAAAGGCCCAAAAAAGAAAACAAATTATGCGATCTTCTAATAACACTGAAAATTAAATTCATTGGTTAGACTTTAAAATATGACTTTACGTTAAGTTTTAGGCAATATTTTTTAAAAAAAATGTTTTTATGTAAGCAAAATTTTAATTTGCAGAAAATATTTCAGTGTTCAAGAATTGCTAAGCATATTTTAGATTTTAAATATTTTTTTTTATTATTTTTAAATTTTTTATACATGTAATGAGAGATTTATTAATGTAAATTAATACAAAAAGAACTAACAAATACTTAACATTTTTTTTTAATTATAAAGTATTTAGGAAACTGATGTTTATTTTATTCAGAGTATTGAAACATATATTCTTTTATTTTCATAATTGTGTTAAACTTAATTTAGCTTATAATATTACAAAGATATTTTTAGATGGTTAACTTTGATATAAAGTTCAGGAATATACTATTATCAATTTGTATAATCTGCATTTTTTACCAAAAATTTAAGAGGAATGTAATTTTGTAAAATGTTTTTAAAAACTGTAGCTAAATATATATGTTTACTTGTAAAGATTATATTCTTGAAAAGGAACTTTTATGTATTATGTATGTTCCTTTGGCATTATGTAAGTTTATTGTTGTATAAGCATCATCTATTTAAATCATTATGCAAACTTAAAAATAAATATATTGTCTATACAAGATAATTTTTCATGTTAAAATTAAAAAGAAATTTTTTTAATTTCAAAAAATGTTTTGCATTGATTGTACTTTTTTAATTTTATTGTTTGCAGTTTATAATTAAATTTACTGTAAAAACAATTAACTCATACATCATTTTTGAAACTTTAATAAAATTTTTCTTCACTTTTTATGGATTTATTTATAAAAAAATAGATAACTAAAACTTATGAGAAATTGTTTGCATATTTAGATATTCATTTATCAATTTTTATGAACAATTTTTGGTTTGTATAAGATTATATAGCTAAGCAATCTACATATAATTATTCTACATTTGGTGAAAAAAAAAAAAAAAAAAAAAAAGCTCAGTGGATTGTTGAGCTTAAACAATTCTTCATTCCCAAAAAATTGATACTGTTGAACATAACATTTGAAATACTGTTTCCAAATTGAGATAAATGTCCCCAAAAATATATCAATCCATAGTAAGTACGCATGCTTAAAATTTTATTGATATTTTTCATTCAATAGTTTTTGGTTGCACATTGTTCATAAAGCTATAGATTGGATATCCCGATTGAATTGACAAAATAATTCTTTCTATTCATCATTAACATATCAAGATCCTCACATACTTCTTATTTTTTATAAATTATTCTTAATAACGCTGAATAAAAAGCTTTTTCAGAGAGGAAAAAAATTGAAACAATACGAAAAAAATTTTTTTAAATCAATACTGGAAGATAAAAACATGCTATATATTTGTATTTAATCCTTTTGGAAGAGAAAATTGAATATAAGAATTTTAAAGAAACAAAATTACTATATTAAATAAAAATTTTCCTATTATGCATAAGAAATAAACAATTTCATTTTAAAGTTCAAGTAAATAAGTGAAAATTGGTTCTAGACATAAACACTAAAAAAAATTAGGGGTTTTTGGTAATTTTCAAAATTAAATTATACTTTCTCAGAACAAAAGAAAAATTTTTCTTTTCAGCCTATAACACAATTGGAAATAGAACACATTATTGAATATAAATATTTCATCTATTTTTATCATTTTTATGAAATACTAATGTTTTAGTAACAACAGCTTCTTTATTGCAATTTTCAGAAGTTAAGATTTAGTTCATATTTATAAAAGTTCTCATAAACAAATGATATTTATATGCTTTTAATTAAATAAATGAAAAATAAAAGTAATGTTTAAATTCATTTAAAAACAAAGTGCATTTCCATATAACAGGATTCTTAATTATGTTCAGTAACAGATTAAAATATTTTACAATATAACTGAGAGACAACAGAGTATTAGTGACAAGGTGGAATGCCATGCTTCAGCTCACCTTTCTAGTCCTTACTATAACTGTATGCAACGCTAAAGGATAATTTTATTATTTTGACAGAGTTCCAGAGAGAGAGAGTATCAAGATCGTTTGGAGATTGGAAAGAAAGATGCCAGCACACTTGTCCCCTAATTACTCTTTAGTTGCTCAAAACTACGAGGGGCTAGTGTTTCTTGATTTCAGTCGTTAGTAAAATGTTGCTAGAAATGCATCTTAATAATAATAAAATGCGATATTATTTTCAGAAAAAGTAATAATCTCTTTAATAAATAGTTGTTAGCTGAAATACTTAAAAAGTGACTTTTTAAAAGAAACATTTCATCATCAAAACTCTTAAGAATTATAGGTATCTATATAAAAATTTACTACACAACTTTAAATCATTGATTGTTGCATTCATAACAAACTTTCATTCCTAAAGGAATAAAGGATTCCTAATAAAATACTGCAAATTATTTATGCTCAACAAATTTTGCTTTTTTTTATTCAGTGAAAGCTAAAAAATATGTATACATTTGTAAGAACATCTATATTTATTGGAGTTGACAGATGTAAACATGTTCCTGTTTTGAGAGGGAATGTTTTGTTAGGTTGTTCACACTGCCAAATGATTTACGCGAAAATCTCACGTAAACTTTAAATAACTTCACTGAGTCATCTTTCTTATAAGTTAATGTTTTTTTTTATTCCCTAAAGCTTAAAATGTTTCAATAAGTTTTTTCCGCAAAAATATTGCTTTGCTATTTTGTTTCTAATAAACTAGGATACTTAGCAAAATAATTTGCTGCAAAATGTTTCTATTTGAGAATGTAACAAGTGAATAATCAAATTCTTGAAACTGATTATTAACGATTTAAACATTTAAAGAAAACAAATGCCATTAAATTAATAGCATTAACTAGTTTTTTTCCTTTTTCGAAAAAAGAATTTTGTTTCAATTGATTGTTTTTCTCAAGATTTTATTTTATTTATATTTTAGAATTTATAGTAGTTATTTTCTTACACAAAAATTAATTAAATTTCAAAAAATAATCTGAATTCAATACCATTTCAAATGAAAAAAAGTCTTCTAAAAACTGTAAGTCTACAACCAAAAAATACTTACAAAAATACTATTTATTTAGTATATTTCTATAAGACACTTACTTTCTTAAAACAACTATAAAATGTATACATTAAATGGCTGAAGGGTTGTTAACTGAAATAAAATTTTTCAAATGAATTTCTAAATTTAATGGCTAATTATAAAAATAATTTATACAAATTTTTTACTGATTATTGGCGCTATGTAGATTTCGAATATTTATTTTTAGTAGTGTTAAACACGAGGGTCACTCTGAAATTTATGAGATACAACTAGGCTTTTAAAGTTATACTTACAAAATTTTAGGTGTGTTCAAAGTAGTCTCCTCCAGCATCAATGCACTTTTGTAGACGAATTTTCCACAGATTAAATGCCTCAAGCCATTCATTTCTTCGAATAGATGAAAAAAATGCATTTATAGCCACATCAATCTCTTCTTCTGAATGAAAACGACGTCCACGTAAGTTCTTTTTTTGATTAAAGAATAACCAAGAGTCGCACATAGCTAGATCAGGTGAATACGGTGGATGTTCGATCACTTTAATTTGTTTTTGTTTCAGAAACTCAACTGTTAATGTATGTGAAGATGCATTGTCATGGTGAAGCATTAGTCCCCTAACATTCAGTTCTTGTAGAATTTCTGGAAGAAATTTAGTGGTATATCAGTTTGCTGTTACTGTCTTCCGTCCTTCCAATTTGATGGCTTTGACCAATCCCATACTTCTGAAGAAAACGACATACATCACTTTTTTCAGTGCGCGTTGTTTTTTCACAATTGTCGGCGTGGAATCATCTTCAAAGACCCATACTTTGCTTTCTTGACGTGTTGGAACGTCAAAAAACGGTATGTACGTTTCATCACCTGTTACAATTTTAGAAATGATGCGGTGGCTAGCATCATTCAGCATATTAAGAGTTTCTTTACTAGTTCTGACACGCTCCTCTTTTTGATGCTCAGTTAGATTATGGAGAACTCAACGGCAAACTACTTTTTTCATATGTAATTCTTCATGAATGATTTTGTGTATGGCTGCAGATCCAATGTTAAGTTCCTTCTGTATCATTTGATAGGTATTCGATAGGTAACATTTGATAGGTAACGATTATCATCCATTAACATTTTTCGTATGGCAGACACATTATCCGGGATTACTGCCGACGGCGGCCTTCCTGTGTTTTCTTCATCTGAAGAAAATTGCGTCCTCTTCTAAATTCTCTAAACCATCTGAATACAGTAGCACGAGCTGGAGATTCATCACCAAATGCTAATTGCAACCGTTTAACGCATTCTTCTTGATTTAATCCTGCTTTGAAATCGTAGAAAATCATAGCGCGAAAATGTTCTCGCGTCAACTCCATTTTCTCTTCTGTTTAAAATTTATTCCACGCTAAACAAGTTGAAGTAAGTCAGTAAAAGTCGTCATCTGTGTTAAAATTCTTTGTACCTTAAAATTAAACCGTTATTTTTATTTTGTAAATTCTCCTCTGCGCGTGTCTCAAAAATTTCAAAGTAACCCTCGTATATTTCTTGTGAAAAGTAACTAAAATAATTTGCTGCGATTTCTAGTTTCTTTTTTAATTTTGAATATAAAAGTGCCATGACTCGAATGAAGAAGTACATTTGGTAGTACACGAATGAAAAAGGTATGTAGCCAGCGATTTACAGGTTTAAATTTTATTTCACCTTTATAAACTAATTTTTGAAATCATTTCTTCTAAATAATATGCAAAGGTGGCAATTATTCAATAAATTAAATTTTATTTCATGCTTTTTTATATATATATTTATAATGCATCTTTTGATTTATTTATCACTTCGAAGATATTCTTGAATAATTTAATGGCACAGTTGATTATTTACATCATAAAACTAATATTTACATTTTTAAACATGCGAATTAAATAATATTATCCTATCGAAAAACATAGCAATTTCAACTAATAAAAATTATAATATATTTATTAAGTATTTATAAAGATAAATAATACAGCATCAGTATAATTCCATAATTACAGTATAATTTCTGAGTAATTTTACTAATAAACCACAATGTAACTTTTAATGAACATTTGACACTTCATTAATTAATGAAAAATTCCTTAAGCACCAGTTCTGATATCTATCTAACGAACAACCAACACACGGACACACACATCCCATACAACCACACACGTCTATTGGACGTCTTTTAAAGATCCATAGAGTCCAAAAGACGTCCTGGATACCTTTAGGATGTCATAAAGATGTCCATGGTTAGATGTGAACTGGATGGTCTTCTATCGACGTCGGATTGACATCCACGATGGATGAGTTTTGGATTATTAGCATTTGGATCTGTAATAGACGTAATTTATATGTCCATGATAGATGTTATTTGGACGTCCATGGTGGACGTACTTATGACATTCATAAAGGATGTTATCGTGACATGTATTAAAAGTAGGTAATTAACTGCAATTGTAATTATTTATATTTATTCCTTCCATAATTTTAAATTATCGTTTGCCTCACAGTCTACAGTCGTTTATTGCTACGTTAAGAAGTGTTTAACGAAGTAAGTTAAAAAATAATTGCTTTTCTTTTTAAATAACTTATTTTTATTCCAAAGAAGTCATAAAAGAAATAAGGTTTAAAAACTGAGTAGTTTTATCTAAGTGTAGAAAACCATGTTTAAAGTGTATTTTTACTTTAAAAAATTACATTTGTAACTATTTTAAATTAACGTTAAAAGTTAAATATTGCTTTTATTTATAAATTGTGCTTGATAGCAGAATGTAATAATTTTTTTGTCTTTAACTTTTAAAATTATTTTTAGGCTAAAAATGCAAACATTGCGATTAGGGTGAAAATTGCTGGATGAAAATACCACATAATTTTCTTTAGTAAAAACCATTTTTTCTCTCCAAAATTGCTTAAATTTATTATTATTTTGTCATACAAAGACTTATGTATTTATATCTTGATTTCAACAAGATAAAATTTAATCAATATTAGGATTTGATTCAAAGATTTCATGTTAAATTAAAATACTTTTTACTGTTGAATTAAAAAATCTGAGTGTTTTTTTTTTTTGAATATCAAATTTTAAATCAATAATTCAAGATTTTGCTACTTAGCTGGAAAAAATTATATTACCCAATTATTTTAATGCATGCTGGACTAATATTTCAAATGAAGAGCTATTAAAATGTATACTTGAAAATTAATTTTTGTATTTTGTAGTTAAATGGAAGATATGTTTATTTCCCATACCAGATTTGGAATTCTTACTTTTCTGGAGAACTTCTCTTGCTGTCTACTAAAGGTTCTAGAATTTGAAGTAAGCATTTTTTTTATTTTAAGGAAAAATGATGTTTAAGATTATGTAAAATCATTTAGTATGAAATGTTTACATCTTCAGTGATTAAGCATTTAGAATGTGACTGTGTGTGATCTGTGAATGTGATTTTCTATAATATTTTCTGTACACTTAATTTGGTAGCAAAATTTCCTACTTCCATAATGCTTGTGATGTTGAACATTTTTTATATTCTTATTTTGTATTATTTTGTTTAATACTCTTACAAAAACTATCTGATCATAATATCTTCAAAATAAATTATTTTTTTAATCACACTTTAAATATCTAAGTAAATTAATATAAGAATGCTCACATTTTCAGGAAAAAAATCATAAATTATAATAGCAAATGAAACTCTTAATACATTGATTTCATTTTCACTAAAGTTATTTTTAAGTCAATATAGTTAAAACCTTTTTGTATGAGAAGAATTTAGTTTATTGTAAAAAATGAAATTAGTAACTAACTGGAATTTCTGAAATTCAAACCATTTGCTTGCATGTGTATGCCCTGAAAGGAAGTTAAGAAGCATGCTCTCAATGAAATTAAAAAGCAAAATGATTACGTAAACAGAACAATGTTTCTGGAATGAATGTTATATGTGTACTTCCATTCAAATTCTGTTGATTAATTTGATTTAATAAATTATTCTCTGATTTATATTTAAACAGAAATATCAATATTCTTCTATTTTTAATTATATTCCTTTAAAGCTATTTTGTTGTAGTTCACTTTTCTACAGACTTCAAAGACTTTACTGGCAAAAATAAACAGAATGGCATCTACGTTTCACACAATAACCTGATTTTTAGATCTATTAAATGTCTTCTTTATTAATCTAATTTGAATATTATTAAAAAAGATGTACACATTTGATCACAGTAAACATCATTTATTTATTGAATATTAATTGGAAATTCATTTTTTGTGTAGTGTTTCATATTCTGCTCTGCTTTGCATGAAAAATTGCTTATGATGGGTTGAACCTAGTTTGAAATAAATTGAATAAATAATTTGTTTTATAAATAGTTATCTTTTTATATTTAAGATTTAAAATTATTTTTATTGTGTTATGCTTTAATTATTTTGGTTGATAAAGTTGAATTGTATTTTTAAGAGATAAAATGTACATCATTTATAAATTCTAAATTTTGTTTTCCTTTTCAGTTAAATGAGAATTACAAATTTATATACCTGAGGATGAGATTAAATTTAAAATAAGCAAATTAAAAAAGAATTTAATTTTTCTGTATTATTTATGCTTATTTGGAACTAATGTAGACCAAAAGAAAATAAATCCTTTAAAGGATTAAAAACATGGCAATTTGTTTCTACTGAGTGCAAATTGTAAATAAATATATCATGTATTAAATTTTATTAAGCGTTTACTGTTGTAAAAATGTTTAATCAAAACATTTAATATATTCCTTAGTAAATAACATTTATGTTTATAATTAGCACTAATATGTAAATTCAATTCTATATTTTATTATTTAAGTTCTGTTCTTTTAATGGTAATGTTAAATTTTACCTATTAATCTAATTCTTGTTTTTCTAATTTGAAGATTCATTACAAATTTTAAACATTTTGTAATTTCAGTTATTTAATCAATTCCAAAGGGTAAAAGATTAAGTAGTATATTTTTTCCAGAAATTAGTCCCTTAGGTTTAGCATATATGTAATGAAAAAGATAAACATTTCTAAAATTGGTATTATGATATTTGACGTGCCATGTATCTAAACTGGACCAAAATGAGGCGTCTACTGGATTAGAGTACATCCACCTGATGTCATATCGACGTCTATTGGAAGAAATTGTGTTGTATTGTGCTTTTACTATATTATAGTTGATTTGATTTTGTATTGTTTAAATAATTATTTTTTATATATATGCTTTATTAAATGTATAGGAATATATATTAGATTTATTTTTCTAAAACTTATGTGAATTTTATGCTGTAAATAATAATTATTATTATGACTACATAATGTATGGATGTTGCCAAAATTAATACAGTAATTTCAAATTTAAATTATAAAATGTTTTTAATTATAAAATATTTATATTTTTATTTGTTTTGTTTCAGTGCCACTTTTTTAGCTTGTCTGGGGGAACTTCTTCCGGGAATTGCACCATAAGCATCACTAAAAAAATTGATGGCCAATAAACTTGCACCTGAGTTCAGTTATTTTGGTGCTACGAAGAAATCCTTTAATGAACTGAATATGAAGCAGTTAGTTTTAGGTAAGTGCAATGTTTGAATAAGCATGTCATTGAAAGTTTTCTTTTGTAGAAATGATGAAAAAATACACTTTTCTCATAAAAAATTTTTTTAATGAAATATATTTATGTAAGTGCTAATATATAAATTCAATTCTCTGTTTGATTACTTAAGCACTGTTTTCATTATAAAAGTAATGTTCAATTCTATTTGATAATTTGAAGGTGTTTGTAACATACTTTAAACATTTTGTAATTTTAATTATTTAATCAAACACAAAGGTTACCATATTTACAAAGCTGATATTTCTTAGAAATTGAATTACTAAATATATATTTAAAACATTTACTGAATTAAAATAAAAATATTTCTAACTATGTTTTTATAAAGTTACTTAATGTCTTAAATTAGTGAAGGAAATTTTTGATATTTTTCTGATTAATTTACGCTGTTTTTTAATAATGAGATTTACATCCAATCAGTTTAATGTATTAATCAGATTGATAAGAAATAAATTAAATATTGATGAAAATTGTCTTCAGGATTTTTACTATTTTGTCTGAGGTTATTCATCTGAAAATGTTAATTGTTATTGCTAATTATTTTAAATGTACTTTATTTTCAGATGCTGCGTGGTGAACTCCACAGTATTCAAAGACAACAGATGGTGAAATTATATTTATTAATATTTATGTATAATGTAAATAATCAGAATAAAAATTGTGTGCATTAAAAATAAAATCTATTAGTTTGTTATATTTTTCTTGAATTAATTAAGATTTACACTCTCTTGCTGGAATGTTTTCTTAAACAAATTTTAATATTTACAAAGGAAAATAATTCAGCTTTTAAACAATGAAATAAGTAATTTTCAGAATTTTTGTCATAATAATTTGGAATATTCAATTGAGTGGAAAACTTTAATTAAATAAAAGTTTCTCTTTTATCTTTTTCAAAAAAAGACATTGTTGAAATAATATCTAATTAGTTAAAATATATGGCTGAGAAATAATTCTTATAAGTTTCTCTTACTACAAAATTAATTAAAAAAAACAAAGTATGAACAATAATTTTGCTGACATTAAAATAAAAAAAATTACACTCCACAAATAAAAATATCCTTGACTATATTATTACTCTCTAGTTATAATAGTAATTCATTAATTTATGCATTCACTGGAAACTTCTTAGAAGTAATTTTTAACTTTTCAAAGAAAAAAGAATCGTTTTATTTTAAACAATAAGAAACTAAATTTTCAAAAGGTTAACCATAAAATAATGAGCATAAAAATAATACTAATTTATCAATTGTGAGAATTTTATTACATTAACTAAACTTGAACAGTAAATCTGTCAGAAATCTAGGATATTTGACTGAAAATTAAGAAAAATGTGATGCTAAAGCAATTTCATAAGTAACAAGCTAATTAAAAATAATTTTCTCTTTGTCTAGTGGGCAAAAATATATGAGCCACTAAGATAGATGAGGGAATATTTTAAAATCTACACACATCTAGAATACATCCATAAAACTACCTAGTATAGAGCAGTGCGTATGAATACATCCAAATTTCGTCCATGAGCCATCCACTGGCAACGTCTCGTAGACGTATAGTGGACGTAAAATAGGTGGATATTTGACGTGCCATGGATCTAAACTGGACCAAAAAGAGACGTCTACTGGATTAGAGTACATCCCGTTGAGGATGTCATATCTACGTCTACTGGACGAAATTGTGTTGTTTGGGATATATATATGAATAATTTTTATTTACATTTTTATTTAGTTTAAAAGTGGTACAAAAGATTCGCATGATGCTGCATCAGTAATATTATTTACAAAGCTCTGAAGCTATTTTTAAACTATAGTTTATATGCTCTGAAAATTTAATTATTACTCTTGAAATAAATAAAATAATAGTCATGTACCCATTTCTAAAATATAGACTGCCTCAGCTTTTGTAGTAATAGATTCAATTCTGAAATAAGCTACATACACTCTATTATATAAAAATATCGATGTGTTAAAAAGGAATTGTCTGAAGGAGACTAAAGTTTGTGAATAGGAAGATTATATACAGAATAAAAAATGATTAATATTTAAGAACAATTGAAGGATTTATTTTAGAATTTCATAGTTACAATGTAATGAGCTTAAGGAGATGTTAACCCATCTCTAGCCTGGATGCGGGCTGCCACATGACATGGCATAGACTAATGGTCAGTGCTTAGTGCTGAGTACAGAATTAAGACTTCAATTTAGAGAAATATAATTCTTACACATCAAATATAATTGTACAACATCACATTGCCGGTAGCGTACCAAGTAGCTGGGTTGTTCGAACTCCTCTGGTCAACTGGAATATTATGTTCTCCTTCCCGTGCCTTCCTCCTCCTAAGAGGAAAAGGAGATCAGGAGGGCGTTTCATGCCAGAGCGGTAAGTTCATGCCTTGTAGTCTTAAAATCTATTCCACTCCTTTAAAATGGGCTGAAAAGAAGTAAAGCTTATTTCCGTTACTATTTAGTACGTGAGAAAGAGATCACTACAGATTGATAAGGCTTTCGTTAGTACGTGAGAAAGGGATCACTACAGATTGATAAGGCTTTCGAATGGTCTCCTGCAGTACTTCTTGCCAAATCCTCCTGTACTTCTTTTCAAATATGTTCCAATTGTCTAGCTAGTCATCAACATTTCCTGATAGATGCAGTCCCCTTCCCATCATATCCCAGACATAATCGATAGGAGTAAGATCTGGCTGGCTAAGGAATTGTTTAAAAATTGTAAAACAGTTTTTAGCAACACGTGCTGTATGTGTTCGGGCATTATCAGGCTGAAAAATAAGGGCAGATACTATAAAAGTAATGGTAGCAAACAAAGGTCTCAGAATGTCGTTGAAGTACCACAGCTGTAATATAGTCTTTAATGACAAACAAAGTTGTCTGGTTATCATGGGAAATGACACCCTTGACAATAGCTTCTGGTTGAGGGCTTATTTGTCATGCAGTAATAAAAGCAGGATAGGCATGCTGCCCTGAGCGTCTCATGACATGTCTTCGGTGATCGTCAGGATTCAATTGGCAGGGGGATTCGTCGCTAATTGTTATATGCCCCCCTCAACGACCATGTCATGATGAAAATACCGGTTCTCGTTCGATCTCCGAAGTTTACTATTCCTGGTAAGCATCATCCCAGCCTGATCGAACGAAGCACCATTGTAATCTGGCTTGGCAATGCACAGGCGTGAGTAACAGGTGGCGTGACGGGCAGTACAAGCATAGATTTCACTCTCTCAGCCGTCTTTAAATGGTTACTGTGGATACTTCAATCCGGGACAGACGTCCGATGATTGATAATGATGAATCAGGTACAGATACTGCTGATCAGACAATCCCTCAATCTTACCGATCTGTTGCGGCCGTATCTGAACCGTGGCGTCATGACGTAGAAATTTCTTTGAAATTCAAGATTGAGTGGACAATGGCGTTTCAGCCATTGTTCACCCATTCTTGCCAGCATCTTCTAATCATCCCCTCTCTTAGACCCAATTGAGGAGAAATTGTTGCTCGTAATGAGCTCGAATCCTACGGTGAGGAATTTTTTCAGTCGTTGAAAGGTATCCTGAATGTCAAAGAAACAGTAATTTTTGACAACAGTTCAAGAACAACTCCTTATATACATCATCTGGATACGATATTCCGAAGAACTGGAGATCGCACTATCCATTTATTGAACTCCAAATTTTAATTATTTCCATATTTGAATTTCGTAAGCAAAAAAATTTATGCTTACGAAATTTCAAAGAAATCAAACGCTTCCTTCTTGATTTTTCGATTTTTTTGTTTAAGAGATAAGTTAATTTTTCTTTAGAATGATAATACAAAATTATTCATAAATGAATCTATAAAATTATAATAGTTAACTCGTTAAAATTTAGTGAAAATATAGTGAACAACTTAAATTGATCCAATGACATTTTATTCATGTTTGCTTCAATTATATTTTCTTATCCTACTTAAGGAAACAAACTAAATTTCAAAAATTGCAGTTTATGTAATTATCAATATATCAAAATTGTTTTTGTATTTCTAATTGACTTTTTAAAACTGTTGCGAATGGCAGCACCTCACCCACCAATCATGTGCCGTGGGCATCCCGCGCGAGCTGACGTTATATGTTGATATTCTTTTTCTCTTCAGTAGACCTTTTAACCTTTGTCCACGTAGTTCGTAGTGTTCAGTGTGCTTCATTAAATGTTAGTTTCGTTCACATTCTGAGTTTTATTGAGTATAATTAATTAATCTGTCGAAATACGACATTGGGTAGATGTCAGCCCCGCTTCAACTATTTTGAATTGTTTCGTTACAGAGCGTAACGTTACATACTTTCTGGCGCCCAATGTGGGGTGTTTTCGGCAGCTAGTTGATTAGTTTGAGCCTGAAAATGGATGTGACGCAACCAAAAAGACAACGAAAATCATTTCGTACCTCATTTACTGCCTGTGTGAATAAAATTGAGACTGAACTTTGCCAAGAGAGCCCGGATGTCAATCGACTTTCGGTTTTGAAATCGCAAATTAGTGATAAATTTACATGCTTAGAAATATGCCAAGGAAATATTACGGACCTTATTCTGAAAGAAGAAGATTCCGAAACAGAACACAAGAAGGATTTCCTGACTGCCGAGGAATATAGATATAAGTTCTCCGAACTATGCTAGCGAATTGATCGGCTATCTTTGAAAGAACCGAAAGCAATAGAATGCTCTGAGAAGAGAAAGTTCAAACAGCCCAAAATAGAGCTAAAGAAGTTCAACGGCGATGTTAAGAACTATTTGACCTTTTGGAGTCAGTTTAGTAAAATCCACGATATCCCTAATGAGAATAAATTTCAGTACCTCCTGCAAGCCATAGTGCCAAAATCGAAAGCAGCTCGTGTGGTGGAGAGTTTCCCTACAACGGCGGATAATTATTCCAAGGTGATATTCCAGCTTCAGGAGAGATTCGGACGTGAGGATCTTTTAGTGCAAGTTAATGTTAGAGACCTGTTCACCATGGTTATGAAAAATGCGGTCACCGGGCGTTCCAAGACAGATCTTCTGACATTATACGACGAGGTGGAAGCGAAGATACGGGCCCTAGAGTGTCTAGGGGGAACGCAAGAAAAGTACGGTGATTTTCTAAGTCTTTTAGTGGAATCTTGTTTGCCGGAAAAGATATTGCTAGCATGGGAAAGGAGCAGAAACATGAGATCAGCGTCTGATGCTGAGAATCGTTCACTAGAGAATTTAATGAATTTTCTTAAGCAAGAAGTAAACGGGGAAGAAATGGTAGAGTTAGCTCGAACTGGTTTCGCTTCTTCTTCAAACTTTAAGAAGAAAGATGCAGTGCACAAATTAAATTATTACCCAACGGCAACGTCATTGGTAAGCACTAACACTAGAGGCAACACAGGTAAGCGAATTTCACTTTGTTCACTTCACGAATTTCACTCATAATGGAAAACATCATTCCAGGGACTGTTTGGAAGCGAGAAAAATGTCCTTAGATGAAAAGAAAAAAATGTTTGCTGAAACATAGAGCCTGCTTTTCATGTTTCTCTGCCACGCACTTTTCAAAATTCTGTAAAGTAAAAAATTCTCGTTTATATCGTGCCAAGCCGCACCATTATTTATTATGTGACCATTCTAAGGAAAGTAGTAAATCAGGCTTCATCGAAGCTATTTCATTATCCGATTGTTGTGTTAAGCATAATGTTTACTTAATGACTTTAATTGTAAAAATACGTGTAAATGACAGAGTGGAAAAGTGTCGAACGTTACTAGATAGCGGATCTCAGTATTCCTACATCTCAAAACATGCAATCGAAAAATTAGGTATTAAATCAACTAATAAAGTAAAAATGCAACATATGTTATTTGGCGGAAGAGAAACACCGAGTCACATACATGATGTTTACGAATTGGTTATTAGTTCGTTGGATAACTCATTCACTTTAAGTGTTGAAGCTCTTTCCGAAGAGAGAATTTATGGCAATGTGCCAAAAATCAACTGTTCTGCTATTATGAATGAGTTAAATGAAAAGGGGATTATTCTATCAGACAATGAGGTACCTGATTACGAGATAGATTTGCTTTTGGGATGTCGTTTTGATGTCGTAGGGTTTTTGTTTATGGATAAACCTATCAAATTGGATTCGGGCTTGTTTTTGTTACAGACGCGGTTAGGATTCATTCTGATGGGAGAACAGGAAATGCTTAGTAAACGTGATGCAATATCTGATACTGTTTTGAATGTTTTTTCTTTATGTTTCGAATTCATCAATTACTGAGTTGTGGGATCTGGAAAGTATTGGGATTCTTGACCCAGTTCAGAGGTTAAACAAAAATAATGAGCATTTTAAGGTGATACAGGAGTTTGAAAAGAGTATGAAGATTCTGCCGGATGGCAGATACGAACTTTGCTTGCCTTTTAAAGCAAATACAGTTGAGTTGCCTTCCAATAAAGATTTGACATGGAAACGACATACACAAATGTGTGAACGCGCACAACGGAATGGGCTTATAGAATATTATAAAGCTGTATTTAAGGAATGGGAGGAATTACAAATAATAGAAAAAATCGAGTGTGAAAACGAAACCTCTCATTTTTTGCCACACCGACCAGTTGTGAAAACCGGTAGTAGCACCATAAAAATACGGCCGGCTTTCGACGCTTCGGCTCGGGAAACTGGAAAGAGCTCATTTAATGGTTTATTGCACAAAGGTCCAAATTTAATCGAGCAAATACCGGATTGACAGGTTTAGAAGTTATCCTATTGGAATTTCTGGAGACATTGAAATGGCTTTTCTCCAGTTGGGGATAGCCTTTGAGCATAGAGACTTTTTGAGGTTATGTTATCCTACGGGGAAGGAGCAAATCGTTTATCGACATTCTCGAGTGGTCTTTGGTGTAAAATTGAGTCCGTTTATGTTAGCTGCGGCACTTTCACACTTGCTCGAACATGTGCCAGACGAAGATTCTGAGATAGCCGACAAATTGAAACTTTCGTTTTATGTTGACAACTGCGTTGCGGGAGTGAATGATGTTAGAGAGCAAGAATTTATTTTGAAGGCTAGGGCAATTTTGTCTCGGGGTTGTTTTAATTTACGAAATTGGGAGAGTAATGTTGAATGTCAGTACCCATCTAAGAGTACGGGGACGACGAAAGTTTTAGGTATGCTATTGGATCTTGACAGGGATGTTTTAAAATGCAATATTTGTGTGGGAGATCTAAAATCTGATTGTAATATAACAAAAAGGTTTCTTTTAGTCACTGTACAAAATTCTTTTGACCCACTCGGTATTTCATGTTCTGCAACTCTGCTTCCTAAGATACTGTTGCAGAATACTTGGAAATTGAAATTATCATGGGATTCACCTCTGCCAGATGATGTTGTGAAACCCTTTCTTAAATGGTGGAGTGAAGTGGGTAGACTGGCGGACATAGAAATCCCGCGTTATTTTGAAATTAATGATACCACTCAGATGCACGTGTTTGTTGATGCTTGTAAAGAGGCCTATGCAACTTGCGTATTTCTGGGATCAGACAGTTCCCAAGGTGTAAGGGTTGTTTTTATCAGAGCAAAATCTAGAGTGGCCCCCTTAAAGCAAATTACTATCCCCAGGTTAGAGCTTATGGCATACTGTATAGGTGCCAGGTTAGCACATTCGTGCAGCAAGCACTTAACATTACAGAAAAGGAAACCATTTTTTGGAGCGATTCCATGGTTGCTTTATATTGGTTAAGACATAAAGGTGGATGGTCAGTTTTTGTTTCGAATAGAATTAAAGAAATAAAAACACTTTTTCCTGATAGCGAATGGCGACATGTGCCAGGGAAAATTAATCCTGCTGATTTAATCTCTCGAGGGTGTTCACCTAGTTATTTGGTTGAGTCACACTGGTGGATGGGGACTTCATGGTTAGTTGAATCTCCAGACTCATGGCCCGTCTCTAAATTAAATAATTGCGAAACTTCCGAAATCACTTCAGAAAGGAAAAGAGTTAGAGTATGTAGTCTAAATTTGACAGAGAAAAAAGTACCATGGTACGCTGAGAAATTTTCCAAATTTCATACGAACATAAGATTAGTGGCTTGGGTTCTACGATTTGTTAACAATGCAAGAAGTAGTGTTAATCAGAGAAAAGTGGGGGAATTAAGCCTAGAGGAGATAGAGAGTGCTGAGATCCGACTAATACATTCTGTACAAACTCAAAGTTTTCCAGATGAAAAGTCTATACCAAACTTGTGTGTATTTAAAGATGACAACAATATCTTCCGTGTAGACTCGAATTACTGAACGTATTGATGCTCCCCACTTTCTATCGCCAATCCTACTGCCTAACAATTGTATCTTTACGCAAAGACTTACAGAGCATTTTCACACTGAGAATTATCATGCTGGTACACAGCTACTTCTCAGCATAATTCGTGAAAAATATTGGATACTAGGTGGAAGGAAAACTGTCAGAAAAATATGGAATGGTTGTGTTAGATGCCGGCGATTTAAAAGTAAATCTCCAATGACTGATCCAGTTTCCCTACCCGCTGATCGAGTAGAAGATGCCGCCCTATTCGAAGTGGTAGGGATAGATTTGGCTGGTCTCTTGTACATAAAAGTTGGTATTAAAGTATGGTTTGTCCTCTAAACTTGTGTCCTATTCCATGCTGTCCATCTTGAATTGGTGTCTTCACTCTCTTCTGACGCCTTTTTATTGTCTTTTCGTCGTTTTGTGGCTAGAAGAGGAAGACCTTCTAGCCATAAAGAAGTAATATAGAAGTAATATATTCAGACAACGGCACAAATTTTAGAGGAGCATATAACGAATTAGCTGCCATCGATTGGAACGAAGTTTCCCGCTATGTAGAAATGCAACGCATAGCGTGGAAATGTATACCCCCCGCAGCTGCCTGGTGGGGTGGTTTCTGGGAAAGGCTTGTGAGGATAGTGAAGGAGCTTCTTCGAAGATCTTTGGAAAAAGCAATATTCACGCACGAAGAGCTAATGGCAATCTTATGCGAATGCGAAAAAGTTGTTAACTCCCGTCCATTGACATATCTATCCGAAGGCATGCAAGATCTCACGCTTATTACTCCCGCAATGTTTCTGATTGACAGATCAATAGTCGACGATAAAGATTTAGATATGCGAGATGCCAACCACTACCGCAAGCGATTAAGATTTCGATCCAAAGTGATCGTGGAACTGAGAAAGAGATTTAGGAACGAATATTTGGGTCTGTTGATTCAACGACAAAGACAAAATCCTCAGTCGTATAACATTCATCCTGGTGATATTGTCTTGATTGAGGACGATGTGAGATAACGCCTTCAGTGGCCTTTAGCCTGGGTGTTGGAGCTAATTCCGGGTAAGGATGGACACAAGTAATAAATATCAAATTAAAAACTCAGTCTTCTACAACAGTGCATCCAATTCAGCTTGTGTTTTCGCTCGAAGTCAGTGGAGATGACTTGGAGAGCTTGCCACTGCAGAGTATTCAACAGACTGAATCTGTGAAATCGCAGAGTCCTTCTTCAGAGGTCACACAACCCCAAGTTACCAGGTGTAGTCGTGCCATAAGGAGACCTAAAAAACTGAACCTAGTGACTGTAACTGATGTTTTTGAGTAGCTATCCTGCTCTTCAAAAAAGGGGGAGGATGTTGCGAATGGCAGCACCTCACCCACCAATCATGTGCCATGTGCATTCCGCGCGAGCTGACGTTATATGTTGATATTCTTTTTCTCTTCAGTAGACCTTGTAACCTTTGTCCATGTAGTTCGTAGTGTTCAGTGTACTTCATTAAATGTTAGTTTCGTTTCACATTCTGAGTTTTATTGAGTATAATTAATTAATCTGTCGAAATACGACATCGGGTAGATGTCAGCCCTGCTTCAACTTTTGTGAGGTGTTTCGTTACAGAGCGTAACTTTACAAAAACAATAAGAGAATATATCTGTGAGAATGCAACACCAAGTAAGTATATTTGTATGAACTTTTATGAAGTTCATTTACAAAGCTAAGAAGCATGAGTATGGTTCCTGATTTATGAAATAATCTTTCATTGTTAAATAAAATGGCCTTATTTAGTATATCCTCTAAACAAAATATGAAAAGGTGCAGAAAACACTCATTATGAATGAGTGGAAAATAACATACTAGTGAGTGAAAAAGGATTCTTTCAAATATAACATAGTGAAAATTTGCATTAAATACTTAATGCCCAAAAAGAGATAACATGTAAGAATATAATAATGTATGAAAAACTGTCTTAAAAAAGACATGAATTCAATTCCTTGAAAAGTTAACTTAATACCCAATCAGACGGAAGATGACAACGTAGTATATAGCACAGATCTTGCACAAAAATTCCAGTGTTTCCTTAAAAATATGCCCCATCTGATTTCGTCTCAAAATTTTTAACGTCTGTTGAGTTTAATTTTTAAATCCATTAGAGCTATCAAGCCATTCCAGCCTGGCAGAACTAATCACAACTGTAAAATCGTTCTTGATAGCTGGTGCTGCTGGTTCTCATAAGTTGAGATCACTCAACCCGATCCTTTTATATTCTGTTTTGCCATGTTTCTGGCATTACTAAAATAAACATCTCCAGTGAGGGAGTATTAATAACACCCATCATAAGGTTTATCGTGTATATGGATTAATATTGTGTAGTTTCTTGGCCATGATGAAAATAATAACGCATGTTTTGGAGCCTGTTGTTTGTACCTTCTGATGTTTTTTTTGCAATTCTAAGTAATGCGATTTCGAATAAATACTTTCAACTAAAATACTTTTAATTTTTTAACCGTATCATATAATGGCAAGAAGTTGATTTAGTGAAAATCGTTGTAAATCTTGCAATAAATTTCATATAATTGAAAACTGAATATCATATTTAGTTTTTACAGATTTATATAAAATGATACTCCACCTATTTCCAATGCTAAATATAGGTATGAACTAATATTCTAGAGAATTTCCTAATTTCTCTTTTAGTTTTTCATCTCGGTTTTTATGAAAATTAGACCATCTTTTTTAATGTTTGCTCACTAATATTATCATTTCTCATCAAATGAATGCCTGTGCTAAATTAAATTTACAAATTATTTTTTTCATACTGCATGTCTGAACCCACACCCTGATTTATTGAGACAAAGAAAGTTAACAACGAATTCAATTTGCTCTGAATACATAAACTATTATGTCAATAATTTATGAACATTTTAGGATGATTACCCTTAGATGATTACCATGAGCACATAGTCCACTTCTGACACTATATTTATGTTCTAACTACTCCTCCCCCACATTTATCCTCTACAAACACCACACCAGACATCTGATAATAGTTTGAAACTATGAAAAGCTTAAATAAGTATAATTTTACAAAAAAATGTTAGGAAAATTTGTCAGTTTATTTGTAATTTAATCATTTTATAATTGCATTATTTTTATTAGAACAAATATTTATAATTTTAATTCTGAATTTGTGATAGATAAATATATTATTCTTTGCAGTGAAGAACTAAAAATTACTTAAAATGTTTCTTTTCTGCTATTATTTAACGACTATTAATTGAGTTTATTTATTAGATTAATTTTAAGGCTCAACCTTTGCTTTAACTTGAAGAAGCCTAATGGATAATTTTGAGGAAAGATGAAAAAATTCATAAATACTTGCAAGTTAATCGTAATATTTCAAATTTTTCTGAATTAAATTTAAACTAACTTATAGTTCACAATGATATGAAAAGAAAAATAATTGGCTTAATACAAATTCTTTTAAAAATCTAAAATAAACTTCTATGCATTATGTTACTAGACTGCTATATATTAAATATATATCCACACAACTAGTAATTTATTAAGAAATTTTACGATTTCTGTCTATAAAACATGATATTAAAAAAATATCATCCCATTGAGAAAACATAAATTACGTACATTAACGATGTCACATTTAAATACAGACTCAATCGTCCTTAAAGTTAATAACACCAATTCAATACTTTGTGGATTCTGATTCCTCCTCGTACATGGTGCATAGATTGGAATTAAATTAAACTGTCGATCCCAGTTAAATCCACTCTCACTGTTGAACTCAGAGTGGGACACCAAACCAAAAAAATAAACGATAATTCCTTTTAGTTAATGCTTATATTTGTTAAAAAAATGAATATTAGATTTCGAAAATTCTCTTAGAACTATCAAGCTTTTGCTTCCTGAATAAAATAAATTTTAAGTGATGTTTGGTACTAATTTCAACTAATTTGTGTTTGTTCAGAAGTTACACGCGCTTATCCACTTTAAATAAAATTCTCAGAAACCAATTTTTAAACAATCTACATTATCATACATAAAATTTTTTGATCATTTTTTCATAAGATTAATTAATTTCTTTTTTTTGTGTAAAGCATATAAATGTCATAAATATTTTTTAAGTTTATTTGCTGTTGTTCAGTTGATGTAAATCCTATTTCCATATATTTTTTGTATTATATCATTAAAAACCAATTGTATCATCATTATATATATTTACACCTTCAAATATTATTTCGCTTTAATAGTAATTAACCTTTTACTTATATCATTTCCTGCTTGCACATAGGGAAAACAATTACTTTAAAATATTCTACCTTTAAGAAATAATCATTCATTTATGATTCTACCTTTAACAAATAATCATTTATTTATCATACTACCTTTAAAAAATAATCATAATGTTAAAAGAAAAACAATTTTAAATTTAAATCAATATTTCAAACGGATGAATTCCATAATTTGCATTATTCAATTACCAGGATGAATCTTATTTCCATAGACACATTGTTAATCTTTGGATATAATTCCACTGAGACATATGAACTATAAACTTTGACACATTCTTTCCACTGCTGTAATTATAACTAGCAATGACAGCAAAAGTAGCTTTCATTGCTATGAACACACAAGTAATTTATTTTCTAACCTATTATCAAAAATTTAAACCAATGAAGGAATCTTAACAATTTTTGTGATGAAAACTGGTAAATGAATAATTATAATGAACAAAAGATTATTTACTCTTTAATGTGTTCTCCGTACATGCGGTATCATTTTATACCTTCTTATTCTCCGTACATTAGAAATTTTACTGTTTTAAGTTAAAAAATTTTCTGTGTATACGTGGAATCAGCTTTGAATTTTTTCTTCTTCAAGTTATCCTAGTTAATTTTTATTGTAATATACAAAAATTAATTAAATGGGGAAAATTATTATTTCTATAGGATGTTTGTAATTTGAATATAAACTTATTCTTAAATATAAGTAAAATAACATTCAACATTTTTGTAAGTTAGTCTCAAAAGCGTTTGTTGTTAGGGTAAACATACATTATGAATTGAAATTTAAGGAATTCTTTCTTCTTTTCTTTTGATGTTTGCGTAATTATTTTTGAAACAATAATTTTCATTCACATAATTACTTCAGAAGATGAAATTATTTAAAAAGAATTTTTACCAGACTTAATACTGAGTTTAAATCTGAGAAAAAAAACATAGTATTAGTGAACATCAAAACAAATATATTGATACCGTATTTTTATTGACAAAATATTTTATTCATTGATGAGTGTGTGATTTGAAAATGTGATTAAAATTACCATATTAAATTGAACATTTTACTGATATTATTTAGTACTCTTTGACAATGAATTATTATCTTTAATTTTACTGATAAATGATATTAAAAAAAGGTAAAATTTTACACCTTTCCGTTGAAAATCCTGCAAATTGTTTTTATTCTTTCATTAAATTAGAAAAAAGCTAATGAATGAATAAATTTATATTAAAAATTACAAATATACTTCTAAATTGTTTTTGTGTTGAAATATCAAATGCTTTTGATGAAGTTGGAAACTGATTGTTTATGATAGATAAATCGTACTCACAAAATTTAAGTTTAATACACTGAAGCGATCAAAGTTTCCCTACAACGAAGAATTAAGCACTTTAAATTTCAGTAGTGATATCGTAATAAAAAAATGCTGTTCCCCAAAATTTTCTGTTGTGCTTAAAATCAACTTTTTCTTAACCCAGGAACACCGCAGAATTTAAATCACGAAATACTTAAATATTTTTAAGTTGCTTGTGAAAGCGTAACGTTAAAATTCTGCCTATATTTATAAGCTTTTTAGCACTTTCTGCAAAAAGAAAGATAGTCTCCTTTAACACAAGAAAAAGGAAAGGAAACTTACTTTTACATAAATATTTAAAATTCTCAAAAAAATATCATTTCAAAAGTTATGAAAATGTTTTATCATGGGAAAAATTGTTTTAAATTAACTGAAAGTCTTGTAAACGTAATTTCAATTGATGAGTGCGATAAAAATACTAGAATTTAAAAGAATTTAATGTTAAAATAGATAGTGAAGGTTCGGAACACACATGTGAGTACTTAATTAAATACTTGAAATAATTGTTGTTGAATGTAAGAGCAAAAACACAAAAATTAAACGAAAATTTTTTTCATGGTAAAAAATTGGAAAAATAAAGGAGTCATTTTCATAAGAAAGTGGAGTATATTTCTTATACCAGTTCAACAGCATTAAAAATTTTGACAACTCATTAAAAATAGTTAAATTTTTTTTAAACAGCGTATTTAATTTTATTGAAATTGAATTGTGTGTTGTATTTAAAATTTTCACCTTAGATGAAATATAGCGAAAACAGTTACTATTGAATAAAAGTGATGAATAGAATAAGTGTGTTATGAGAAAAAGTAGTATAAAAATGCTATAAGCGTTAAAAATACCTTAAAATAAATTTTTTAAAATAAAAAATGGATTTGTCTACAACTTATTGAACAAGAAAGATCACGTAATTTCAGGGAAGCAATAACTATGGAGTTTCTAATGACTTCAATAAATTTCTCACTATTCATATGATAAAAACGAAATTGTATAGATTAAGAAATTGTATACAATAAGAAATACTTCGTGAAATGCGTATAAAACATAAATTTAAAAACTATAGGCTTATAATTTGCTTTAGCCCAAACATAAACGTATTTGAAAGAGATTCTTATTCCTAAAAATCTTTTGTTCAAACAACATGAAATAAAAGGAAAAATAATTTGTGAATTGGTTTTAATGTTGTTTAAATAGTGTCTATAAGTAAAAGAAAGTAGATTTTCTTTTACTTTATCGACACTATTTTGAAGCAAATAATTTTTGAAAATCCTACAATGAGAAAGCGAATGTAAAAAAAAAAATTTTGATTCGTGAGGAAATTCAAGAATTCTCCGAATATTTCAAGTTAAGTGGAAGAAATAATGTGGTAATTTTTCAAACAAGTTCTATATTTCATATATTTTGAAAATAAATTACTGCTTATGAAAGATATCGTTTAATTTAACTACTTTAAATTTATTAAGTTTTAAATTATGCGAATTATGAGTCCTATAAGCATCAAAATATAACAATATTTGGGTAATTAATATATTTAAATACAAATATTTAATTTCCTTTTTGCGATATGTTTCTTTTAATAATTTATACAAAATCAGGATTTTTGCATATTAATATCTAAAAGTTTACGTTGTGAAATATGCAAAAATTCTGATTTTATTTTATTCCTTAAAATAGCTTAGAATAATTTACATATTTGCAAAGTATAAAAAACTAAAAGGCACAAAAAGAAAATTTAAGTCCAAAATAATTTGCTGTTGCTTGGAAGATCCACTAAACACACAGATGAAAGTTAATATATACATACAAAGGAATTAAGTAACTAATGGGCATAAAAATGTTTACGAGTAGTGAAAATGAATAATTTAATTTCCTGGATAACAAAGTAAAAATATATTGTATATATATAAAGTAAATATAAAAATAAAAGTAAGGTATATAACAATGATAATGATAAATATTAATTATCAAAAGTAACTTAATTTCAGTGGCGTTTTAAACATGGTAAACAAAGTCCAAGTTAACTTAAAGACAACAAAATAAACAAAGTTGATAAGGAAAATAGGATTGTTTATTTAATTATTTGAGCAACATTTTTTAAAATGCCTAGAATTTACTCTTGTAAAACAAGAATAATTCACACTCATTTTACAATTGAGCATTTGATTATGTAATTGATTTTATTAATTGTAAAACACAATCGACCTCATTTGAATGTTTAGCTAAGCCATTATGAATTTATCACAAGAGTCAGGATGTCTTGTCAAATCGTGAATTGATAATTATATTTAAGAGTTTATGCTTTAATAGACTTAATCATTCAAATAGCTCTTATATAAACAATAGTAATCATTCAAATGGTTCTTCTTATGCTTCTCCATTTTTACTCAGCTTTATTGGTAAATAAATAATGCAAGCAACAGAGGTGATTATAGAGTATTGTTAAACCTAATGAAGCCTTATATTATATATTGTTGCACTCTTGAGAATATCAGTGTTACTTGAGACAATCTTTATTTCAGAGACCATGTAAATTTAAAATCATAGTAAATTATAGAATGAAAATACTTATTTGTATTTTCAACATACAATAAAAACACTTTTTGTAGACACAGTAAGGGAAGTGTGTGAGAGAAAACAATTTTACATAACTTTTCTTACCAAAGGTGATCCATACGCCCAACAAATGTTGACAAGGAGTAAATGCTACTGTAATTGCTTACCCAAAGTCATTAGACCCAATGAAGTCATGTTTTTTCGGCTTACCAGTTAATAAAAAAAAGCGTGCAATGTACCTCAATTAGCCACGTATGATTTTCAATAGTCAATTGCAGTGGTCGGCAACCTTGTCATTCAAAATAGCCAAATCTAAATAGTTTACAACTGAAATTTATTCAAAGAGCCATTTTTGTAGCATAAGATTCGCTTTAATGGGACACACTATTAAGGAATTAAGATTAAAAGTACATTCGCAAGCTTGCCTTTTCTAAATAAGTTTTAATTTTACTAAGTAGTAAGTTAAATAATTCCTAGTATCATACTTATATAAAGATAATAATATTTATTTAAAAATATCACTAGTAAAATAATATAAAAGGTATTCTTAAAAATAACTGCAGATACTCCATTAATGTGAATATTGGCCTTGCATTTTCTTAGAAAGTAAAGGTAAGTCAGGTTTGTATGATGTAGTTTTTAATTTGAGGCGCGATTCCAAGTTCGCATTAATAAGCCGATTTCTTAATTTACTCATGATATTGTTTATCTTGGAAATGCTTTTTCACATGAATATGTACACCCAGATAAGGAAACAATAGTAAAAGACAGTTTTTTAGTTGATAATATGAGTCAGGAATACCATTCCAAGTGTTAAAAATCACAACATATTTTCTCTCTCCATATCTTTTATAGCAGACCACTTGTGTTGCAAACATATATAGTTCGTATTTATTTCTCTACAGTAACTCTAAATTGGCACAAAGGCACTCGAATTTTTAGCTTGAATATTCTTTACTTTTTAAATCAAGCAACTGCATTTCAAAACTGCCAATATCAATATTACAAGGGGAAAAATTAAGTTCTGTTACCGTGACATTCAGAAGTTTTATCACTAGCGTCATTTTGCTGTTTCTGAAGCATTTAAACATGCTGAAAAAAGCTTCCTTCATATTAGTGTTGTTTTAAAAACAAAATATCAATATTAAACTTACTTTTTGGACAGTATTTTACTAGGCATATGGAAAAGGAATTGTGGTTTTTCTTTCAAAATCTTCAGCAAAAAAAAAAAAAAAAAAAAAAAAAAACGACAATTTGTTTTAGAATGAAATTACTTCTTCTAACATCGAATAAGTTGTGTTTCATTTTCTTTGTAACTTACTATTAAGCTGATTTAGATGAGAAGTAACATCCACCATAAAATAAAATTTCTGGATTCACAGTTAGCTCTACATAATGAACATTTTTCTCACGAAGAAATGATATTTAGAAACGGTTGTTAGGTTTGACATCATACTAATATCGCCTATTCTTAACAGTATTGATAAGCATGATTGGATGACGAATCATTTCGAAGGATAAAGATTCGTCAATATTTGCTGGCCTTATTGAAAACTATTTCGAAATGACTGATGGAGAAACGATGTCCTCATCAAAATCATGAAACATTTTTAGGGAATGATTTCGAAAAATTTTGGTACCAATTGTCTAATCTCTAACTCAGTGCTATTTTTGATTTCTATAAATGTTTATAGCTTTATAGCCATGCGTCTCAAAAATTTGTACTCATCTCTTACAAGGCAAGATAATAAGTAATATTCGGTGCCTAGACTATACATTTTGGAGAAGAATCGTAGCCGAGGAGTAAAGAGCCGCATGCGGCTCGCGAGAAGCGGGTTACTGACCACTGTAGTCTATTGCATAGTAAAAATACACTATAATGATGTTAAAAGTAAATCATGAAAGTTTATTTTAATATGAAGCGATTTCGCAGGGAAAAATGCTAAAGCAAATCTGAGTAATTTTTCTCTTTGAGTTGAAACCTAGCATTTATAGCAATTGAGATTATTCATATAATCTTATTCCATGATTTTCTTAAGTAACTGGAAAAAATTAACAAAAATTATTCAAATGTTTTGGAGAAAATGGCAGATGGAATGTCATAATAATTTGCAACAGAAGTCCGAATGGAGAATTGAGAAGGGAAATGTTAAAATCAATGAGCTAGTACTCATTAAAGATGAAAATCTAACCTCTCAAAAATGATCATTAGGTAGAATAGTACAACTCTATTCGGGTGATGACAAACGGATCAGAGTTGTTAAAGTAAAAACTTCTTCCTGAACCTTCAAAAAAACCATTTCAAAAATTTCTATTTTATCTAATTAGTGTATAGTTTTTGTTAGTATATTATATGTATTAATTTGTGTTTATATTAATTTTTGTGTGTAAGGTTTTTAACTATTTGCATGCTCATTCATTGAATGTAACATCGCAACGTGGGGCGGAATGTTAAGTACCGATGAAGCGCTGTTACAGCAGCGCCATCTTTATATGTAAGAAAAACAAAACAAAAACTATGAGAATTGAGATATTGCTTTTGAGAACACCAGATGTAAATTGAGTGAGGTAAATCAGCAACAAAAATCAAATAGTTTTTAAATTTAATTTATATATATATATATATATATATATATATATATATATATATATATATATATATATATATATATATATATATATATATATATATATATATAATAGATAGACAGACAGACGGAAGTGATAAAAATCATGAAAATTCTCCTTTTTTTCTGCTGTAAATTCTCTAAAAGAAGTGGCATCTTTCTTTGTTTTAGTTTCAGGCTGCTTTAATTTTAGCACATGAATTTTGACTCAAAATTTACATTTGATTTTTCACAGAAGTTTTTTAGTAAATCTCCTCGTTTGTAAGAGTAGCAACTCGATTAGACTACTTGGATGCAACTTTCCACCAACGATTTGTGAGTAGCAAGGACTTAACAAAAGTGGTTTGAATTCTCCTGTAGAAATATTGAGCTATCCTGCCTCTATAAACTGCAATAATTACATAAGTGTAGGACTTTGTGCATCAACTGATTTCTCAACTGAGCATCATAAATATTCCAATCTTCTTGGATTTTTGTCGGATTAATCCTTCGTAAGAATTGTGTGGAAATTTCGCCAAACCAATCCAATCGCTAAATCCTTGTATCAAATCTCTAGTATAATTTTTCAAAAGATTTTAAATTAATGGAGAAAAAAATTATATTCATTTAATCAGCATTAAATACAAAATTATGTTCTGTTTAAGATTAATTGATATGAGTCAAATTGTAAATTCACGCACAAACTATTTATTCCAAAATATGTTCGATTCCATTTATTTTGTTCGATTTCATTTGAAAGAAATTAATTTTAGTTCTTGGTTTAAGTGCAATGTGTATGTTTTGGTTGTTCATGTGAATGCTGAAATCTGTATTATTGCTGCAACTGTGAATGTATCACTGATATAATGCATTTAAGTTCTTAAATTCCCACCAAGTGAAGGTTGATTAAAAGAAAAAGTTTTCTAATTTAATTCATAAATAAAAAATTAATTATTACGGATAATAATGAAAATGCATTTTTAAAAATGCATTTTCCGACTTAAATGTCTTAACAATTAAATCTAAATATTTCTTATATAATGGAAATAATAATACTATCTGCCTAGTTTAGCTATCTACCTAACCTAGTCTATGTAACGCGGTGGATTTGGCGAGATTGTTGATTTTTAGCAATATTTGGGAGTGCGATAAAGTTTGTGATATGGGATTTATCCTACTAGTCGATTTGAGAGCTAAATGTGCCTTATCTGTATATTACAATTCAGAATGTATGTGTTCGCCGATTCTATGACGTATTACAACGTGTGTGATTCGTTTGATCGTTTATAATTTTAGTTGCTGTATATTTATTTTTAAATAGTTGTGCCTGCAAAATCGTGCTCTCTATTTAGAAGTTAATTAGATGTTATAATGTTTTTAAGTTGTTTAACTTTTAATTCATAGTTTCGTAATTTAATTTATATTTTTGAACATTGTTTTCATACTTTTTTTTAAATGTGGAGCTCCAGAGAAGCTGATTAGGTAAGTACATTTACATTGTGTTATTCTATTTAATTTGCTATTTTACATAGTAATAAATGTACAATTTATTAAGTTTTGTGTGGAAATATTTGATATATTTCTTGTTGAAATGTACTACTCGATAAATTAAAATTATAATAATTTGTTATTTTAAGATGGGCTCAGCGCCCAGTTTCAGAAACAAGAGTTTTCATGAAAATGGAAGTCATATATGTTTTTGATATGGCGCAGTTGATAATATCTGCTTGGTTTTATTATATACGGTGTACTTTTAAAGTGTTTTTATTCCTTTGATTAATTAAAAGAAAATCAAATAATTGATTGTGTTTATATTTTACTGACCGTTTGCGAATAATATTGACTTTTAAAGATTTATATTTGTTTTGTAATGTGCAAAATATATGTAAATAGGTTTCCATATGTCTTTTATTAAAGCAAACATAGTAAAATAATCGATATTTGAAATCGAAAATTGCGCGGCATTGCAATACAAAGATGGAGATGAGCGCAATTGGGATTTTGAAAACATTACCGCGATTTGTTCTTGATTTGGCGAGATTCGGAGGGGTACTGCTAGGGATATGCCAAATGGTTATTTTTCAATAAATTGTTACTACTGTTATATTTTGAGCTGATAACAGTTACCAATGACTTTTATAAAATTACGAATGAAACTGGCGACTTCTGATGGGCTTAAAAATAGCGGAAAACTACATTTTTATGTAGGAACATTTCATTATCGCCAATAACGAACTGTTACTGGCGATATTGAGGGTTGTTAAATAATATTTTGAGAGTCAACTCATATAGGATTGCTCAGTGGAAAATATTTGCTGGGAAAAAATACTTAAACCGTGACATTCACAATACAACTGCTCAAATTTCTTTTTATCCCTAAAATTCTCCATCTGAAGGGGGTTAAGGTTATCGATAAATATAGGCTAAAACAAAAAGGAGTTAAATACAAATAAATGACCAAGATGCATATGAGCATGATGCATATGAGCATGATGCATATGAGCATGATGCATATGAGCATGATGCATATGACCAAGATGAATACTCGAACAAGTATTTTTATATACTCTTAAATGTCATCTAGGTTTAGTGGCAAGACGTAATCTTCGAATTGAAAAGTTCTGCGTTCGATATCAGTCATTGAACTGGAAATATGTATTGCCCTTCTGCCCCTGCATTTATATTTGTCAATGTGAATGACTACATTTTTATTGGAGCTCCTCTTGTTTGAGATGTTAATACATTCCACTATCCATGAAAAGCTTTTCCGTAAGTCTATATTTGGTTTAGTCGTATTTAAGTACATGATTTTTAAATTTATGAACTTTTGTTATTATATAAAATAATATTTTACATTGTGTTGCTAAGTACATGATTATATAAGATGCACAAATTTATATCATAAGCAAGTCGCAAAGGATATAATATACGTTATTCATATATTTTGTTGTTTCATATGAGTTGAAATATAAAATAGTTTTATGAATCATTATAAAAATTATTATGCAAAAAATTATTTTTTATCAAAGTTTTATGAATAAATAAAACTCTCATAATTGTATCTCATTTATGCAGCTTAAAATTTTTTTATTATATTATTGCAGTTAACATCTACATAGGACGAATTTTCAGGGTATATGATATTTAATTAAGTGCTGAAAAGAAAAAACGAAATAAATATAGTAAAGTGCTTATTAAAAAAATATATGACAATTATAATATCTAATTCGCGTTGTTTCATTCTTTTAATTTTCATATGCTTACCTATTTGTGAGCAATAATTTAAAATGTATAAGAAAAACAAACCATGCAATTTATCGACAGCTTTATCAGTAAAATTGCTATGTTTCTAATTTTTATTGTAAATATTAATTTACTTTTAAATGTATGTCCTAGATATGTTTTTTTTCAAAATATTTGAAATTAGCTTTATTTTTTTGTTGAATGAAATAAATTAATTTAAAATCTTGCCCTAGTTAAACCATCTTTACTCAAATATTTAATTGTTTTTACTTAAAAATATCTTATTTTTAAGAAATTGTTTTATTTTCCAGTTTTTAATCGCTTGAAGCTTTCATAAATTTGCAATTTTAATGTATTTATTACATTTGATTACATCTATACAAACAATTAAAATAATTATTATGTTAAGAGTGATCACAATAATTAATTACGACATTTTGAAAATAAAATATCTTAAAAAGATGGAAAACAAACAGTTCTTTCATGCTAACTTGATTACTTATCATCTTAAAATAGTACTTTTATTACGCTTAAAATGCGTGATTTTTTTCTTTCTTTTTACATTTTAGGAAAATGCCATATATTAAAGATAGAAAAATAAAACTATAAATATTTTTATATGTTTATATATTTGGTCTCTGAATTTATCTATACATTTATTAAAAAGAAATAAAATTTTATATTATTTTATTAAATATTATGATAAAATATAATGAAAATAACATTATAATAAATAAAATTTAATTTATAATAAAATAAATATTTTATTAGTTAATGTATATTTAATATATTAATTAATAAATAATATATATTATAAAAATTAATTAATTTAAGAGCCGCCCACCTTGTCTAGTGGTCAGAGTACCTGACTGCAAAGATGGAGGTCCTTGATCCGAATCCCAGTTCGGGCATGGATGTACTTTCTTTTTCTGTCTATCTATAAATGTGTTATGAGAATGGTTTTCTAACCTGTAAACGAGTACCTCTGGCATGTGTGTACTGATTAAGTTGGACTCCACAAAAATATGGTTCAGTTGAAAAAGTGGAGCAGTGCTCCCCATTATGCCAGCCTACCTGGCACAAGTTATTTAGAAAATTTATATAAAAATGGTAATATTATAATAATAAACAATATATGAAATAATTATGTATTTTGGATTTTTTAAAAATAATTCCTTTAGTTATGATTAAATGAGCAAAAATTTAGAATTGGAAAGACTTTTGCTATTGCATTTAGTTAAAGAGTTGGAGCTTTTGAAACTCTTAAATAAAAGCATAAAAATATTTACTATGCCATTTCCTAAAAATGCGGTGTGTTTGAATTTGTTTTTTAATTTGCTTGAAAACGCATTCAAAACGAAAGAAGTAAGTGAGGAATTTAAGGCTGAAATTTTTTTCAGTATTTTAGGTGACAGAATAGGTAATTTAATGATTTATATATGTAAAAGAATAGGAATTTGGTGATTATGAAAAAATTAAATCTTATTGTCTTAAGAGAGTTTCAGACAACTCTACAAGAGTGCTTAAAGCATTTCAAAAGTGCAGTAAAATATCCAACTGAAAATTATGTGCAGTTCGCACCGAGAGTTCGTTCGATTTTTAAATGTTATATTCAACTTCGTAAAGTGAAAGATTTTTCTAAATTGTGGTAGTTAATGATTTCTGATCAAATATTTATCACTCTTTCTCCAGAATTGAAAAATCATTTAGGAAATCATTCAATTAAAGAGAGAGAAGCCTTTTTCGTACGGCAAGAGTTAAGTAGAGAATGCAATTGTCTTCCAAAACCTAAAGTAAAGCAGAGTTATTATTCATTTTTGTGTGTGTGTGCGTTCGACATTTAATAGTGATCAAAGGAAAGGGAAAAATTAGTTTGATAATCGTAATAAATATCGTAATAAAAATATTTCTAAAGTATTTTTTTTTATCGAATACTAATTCAAAATGCATAATATGCCATAATAATCTCTCTATTTAAGTGTCAAGATTTTCAAAAATTGTCTGTTAATAAAGAGTAGGACACACACACACACACACACACACACACACACACACACACACACACACACACACACACACACACACACACACACACACACACACACACACACACACACACACACACACACACACACACACACACACACACACACACACACACACACACACACACACACACACACACACACACACACACACACACACACAAAGTTGTGGAAAGTATTGAAAATGACACTAGTGAAATAGTGAGCAAGAGGGAGAACCTAAATCTCTGCTTTTAATGATGAAAGCAATATTTTTTACCCAAATTCTAATGTAACCAATGAAAATGTACAATCGTCATTCTCAGCTACTTGAACAATTGGAAATAAGCTTAAGCGAACTGTATTATTAAGTACTGCTATAAATTATTGCATTCGAAATAAATTTGGCAATTTAGTATCTGTTAGAGGGTTACTTGATGCAGGTAGTCAGTCGAATATTATGACTAATAAGTGTGCGAATAGATTTGAATTGAAGCAAGAAAAAAATGTGGTAGTTTCAAGTTTGAATAATTGCTCAGTGCCAGTTACTAATTTTGTCAAAGGGGAAATTTTAAATGTAGATAAAAGTTTTAATCAAGAATTTGAGTTTTTTGTTGTGGACAAAATTTCGGATTTAACTCAGGTAAATATTTAAATGTTAAAAGATAAATTCCGTCTAGTATAAATTTGGTGGATAATTTTATGGTTCCCCCAAAAATTTATTGTCTTCTAGTTGCTAAATGGTTTTATCATTTGTCAAGACCAGAAAAAATATATTCGCCAAATTCAGAGCTGTTTTTTCACAATAGTGTTTTTGGATTTTTGGCAAATGGGAGCGTTTCAGATTTAGATAGAAAAAAATTCATTGTGGATTAATAATTGATGACGATTTAAATAGCACGGTGAGAAAATTTTGGGAATTAGAAAACGTTGAAGTAGAAATTCCTAAATCTGTTGAGGCAAAATTAGCTGAAGAACATATTGTTCGAACTACTCATAGAGAATCCTGTGGAAAATATGTAGTTACAATCCCATTTAAAGAGGAACCCAGTATCTTAGGTGAGTCTAGAATTATTGCAATTAACTTAACCACGGTGAATTTAATCTTTTATCTCGTGATGAAAATTATTTAAATTTATATAAGGGTTTTGTTAAAATGAATATGAGAGAATGGGACGCGCGAGAGACGTGTCACGTGATCCCAAATCAGTGTTGTCCTACTACATGTCCCATCATGGTGTTTACAGACCTGAGAAGATGTCTACAAAACTGAGTTATTTTCAATGCCTCAAATGAAACAACGAATGGAACTTCTCTAAATACTTTCGACTTAATGAGGAGTGATCCAAGAGGATTTAATTTCAATCATGATAACCATAATATGGAAGGAGAGTGTACTGAGTCCAATGAAAACTTTCAAACTCTCGACTATTACTTATGGCACTGTGAGTGCACCATTCTTGGCAACAAGAACTCTTCTTCAATTAGTGAACGATGAAGGACACAATTTTCTTTTTGCAGCTTCTATTGTTAGGAATGACTTTTATGTCGATGACGTGTAGTCTAGAGCAATGATTTTACCCGAATGCGTAGAGATGCAGCACCAGCTCACTTCAAATTTGAAAAGAGCTGGAATGAAACTGCATAAATGGTGTGGAAGTCATCCTCAGTTGTCTGCCACTTCAGGAGGCAGCTATGAGTTTTCAAATGCAGAAACTAAGACTTTAGCTGTCCATACTAGTAGAACA
>CM075854.1:75251501-75406501 GCA_037975125.1 Latrodectus hesperus
GAAAAAAAGAAAATGCATTTATTTAACAGTAACTAAAAAAATTTAGGATCGAAAACTCAGCAAAAAATCTGAATTTTGATTTCAAACTTTCAGAAACTCTTCGTTAAAATGACAAATGATTTATTTTATCAGTCAGTAAGTTGCAATCGTTGACTTATTTTATCAATTATTTTTTAAATCATAAAAAACCTAAAACAACACACATACTTTTACACCAGAATTCATAATATCAGGGTATAAATTCATAAAACATTATAAGACACAAAATTAACTTTATTTGTTTTTGTTTTCTCAATCATATTCTTCTACATGTGGTCTGATTAAATTGATGCTTATAATTTAAAATGCTAATGTAAGCACTATACAAGATGAGGGAATCGAAAATGCGAACAATTATTTTGGAAACCAGCATACTAAAAATGCAGCAGCTATCTCGGATACAAAGTAGCAAAGGTTTTAACATAATATTTTAAATCACTCTGTTTTATCAAGTTGGAGACAAACCGAATGTATGAATAACATCATTATGAAATAAAATATTTGTATAATATTTTAAAAAGCAATATTTTTGTATATTTAATTGTGATATATCAGTATTTTTTGGTAATAATTATTATTTTAAATTACTAATTTTATATATATTTTGCATTAAGTCATAAACTAATCTTTAAAACATAGCATTATTTTAAAGCATTCATTAGTAATAATCTATTTTTTCCAACTCTTTATAGATGTTCATTTTATTATGTTGCATATTCTAAGACAGTTTACCATATTTTAATATAAGTAAACATACTAAAAGATGCTTCCGTTAATTTAATAAGTTTTTCAAAAGAAATTACTATTCATTTAATTATGATTCACTAATCAATTGTGGGCAATTTTTACATTCACAAGATTCCTATCTTCATTTTTTTATAATTTAGAAATAGCTTCTTCCATTAAAAGGAGATTTTACATGCCGTTATTTTTCATATTTTCAAAAAAATCATATTGATTATTGGACTAATTTACGCGTTCTTCTATGTAATTTATCTCCTTGGATATTCCCTTTTCTTCTTAAATGTTTTTTGTAAGTAGAATTAATGTGAACCTCATTGAGAAAGGGATTTCATACACAATGTCACACATTTGTTACATATTCTACAATTAGAAATGGGTATTCTCTTTTTTATTGTATTTGAACTATAAAAATATTAAAATTTCCAATATTTTGAAAGGAGCTTATTCAAATGAGCATAAAGTTATTCAGATTATTTCTTAAAAAGCATGGGATTAATGATTAGTCAATAACTGTCGTTTGCTTGTCAAAGATGTTTTGTTATTTAAAGATAAGCAAATTAGAAGTCTTTCTATTGGTTTTATACGTTTATTTTAATAATTAAGAAGGGTAACTACAATTTAAATTATTTTTATGAATGTTATAAGAAAACTAGTAACTTTTAGTGTAATAAACAGTTTATAAAACGATTATCTCTCTAAAGTTTAATACAGTATGCATGCTTAACTAAATAATTACATATACAATATATATAGCATAAGCACATTGTTTTGAATAATAAAAACGTATTGTAACAACTAATAATTGCAATATATAAATTGTCTTTTGTTAAATTGAAAATATTTAAGAATATTTAAGAATATCAACTTGTTATTGTTTTATCATAGGGTTGAAAGAAAAATTTCGACTTATTCATGAGTATTACTTACCCTCCATTAAATATAATCTAATTTGCATTTTGGTGATACCACTTTAATTTTGGCACTCATAATACAGTAGATTAATGAGTACAAGCACAAGTGGTACTTTCAGACGTTCATAACTGTATAGCTGCGCACAGTGTTGTCACAGAACGTCTTACCATTCCTGCTGCAACTTTATATGTCTTACGGGGAGAAGCTAATATTTAAAATCAGTTGACCTCAACTAGAATATATCAATCTTCTGTATTGTACGTAAGATTTCGGCAATCAGATACAAATCTCCAGACAACTGTTTGTCTCCTTTGGAATTGTTTTAATAATTGCGAAATGATGGATTGATGATAGTCAAAGAATCAAGCAACATTTGTAAAAGATTGTCCGATGCTTCAAATGAGATGTTGGTGATTAAAAATGGGTTTTTTGTACGTCTATATTGTAACCCACAATAATAGGTTTACCTTGAGAACAAATGATAATAAAATCCTATGAGCTTTTTATTTGCTCTAGTATACCCTCCTTAACTGTATACACATACTCAACATATTTAAATAGTTCCATCAATTTCTGGTAATTCTGGTAATTCAAAAAAATTTCTGGTATGGCCTTTTGTAATGTATTTTATGGTAGAATTTTTAAAGACTTTTTAATTACGGTAGAATTTTATGATTTAAATATTTTTTATTTCTATTTCTATTCATATTTTTTGCGTTTATTAGCAAGCTGTGCTACTTTTAATAATCTTCTCAATTTTCAATGGGTCCAAGATCTACAGTGCCCATATGTTTCCTTGACAGAGGGCCTTAGGAAACAAAGCATATGTTTTGGTTAGGTGGTCAGTCTAACGGAAAATACTTAGTGCTTTGTTCTCAAGCATGTTTGGTACTTAGTTTTAGCTACCCACTGAAGTGGTAAATAGTTGATTCGACTAACCGATAATATATATATATATATATATATATATATATATATATATATATATATATATATATATATATATATATATATATATATATATATATATATATATATATATATATATATATATATATATATATATATATATATGTATATGTATATATATATAATTTTAAAATTATTAAGTTTTCACACAATTTAGAGCAAAATTTGTAATTTTCAATTCATAAAAGAATATGATAAATACAGCCAAAAATTTATGTTACGTTAATTTTTTATGAAACACTTTCCTGTCATAACATAATTTTATCTTGAACTATAAATGAGAACTTTTTTAATGAAGGACAATAAGTACACATATATAATGATATTTATGTGCTTTAAAGATTGATCTTTTTCATAAAAATTTTTCAATATGAACTTTGTAATGTCATTTCCATACATTGTCTACACAAGCGATATACTGCGTGTAAAAGTGCACCTATGTGAGTGTACCATATATAATAATATAGTTCATGTTCAAATTTTACAATAAAACTCTGTAATTTTGCAAATTTAACAAAAGAATTTAATTCATAATTTAATGATATATCAGCCATTTTTTAATATTAAATATAAGCCAAGGATTAACATTTAACTGAGCATCCCAGAAAATGTATTGTACTCGTACGAATTCGACTTTACCACTCTTAAAAGAGTTTTATTTATTTTAATATAAAACATTTTCCTACTTTGAAGCACTTTTATCAGAATTTGTTCTTATTATAAAGAAAATAGAGTTGCTAGTTTTGAAGCTAAATTTATGAGTTGTGTTTACGAAAGAATTCAGTGTCATGAAACATGATTTATTCAGCAAAGCCAGACCTGAAAATGCAGATTACGTTCATGTTAATTTGACATAAACATGAACGTAATGGAATTACATCAGTTTAGTTTAATGATAAATATTCATTCAAAATAATCAGTCTTTATCAGCAGAATGTATTGTTTTTGTTTACTTGCAACACAACAGATTCTGGTTGCTTAGCTAATTAGCCCCGGAAATATGTTAAGCTCATGTTTAACGAAGTATGTGAAAAATTAATAATTTACTCAAATCATATTCCTAAAAGCATGGTAACACTCAAATGAATATATGCATACACACAATTAATAATCTACCGTTAAAATAGTTTTATCATGGAAAATAATATTTACCGATATAATATAAATTAACCTATTATACGTTTATTGTCAATTTATATATAAAGAATTTTTTCACAATTGAAGATCAAAACAAATAGAAAATAAAGTTATCAAACCAAAATATTTTTGAATACGTTTAATTTCACATTTCGTTTTCTCTTTAAATATTTGATAGCAAATGTGCTAAAGTATATTATTTTCTACACAATGTATTAAAAACTCCTATTTAAAAATATATACATACATTACCCTTTCTAGAATTTTTATAATTATTATTGATTCGAAAAAATGTCTCTAGCATGTTTATTATATTTTACTATTATTCAGTCAAATATGATAGGTAATTTGATCAAATAATTGTAAAATCATTCTACTAATATGTATAATCAAGTTGTTAACTGTTATAAGATCAACTAAATTTCTATTTTTAAATGTTGAAAACCGATACTTAAAACTTTCAGCTTAAAAGTGATACTAAGGAATGATCAGTGCACTAAATATTGCACATTAATAAAATACATTAATTGATGATTTATCAAACATCGTCTAAAAAACAGTATTTAAAGGATATATGTCTCAAATCTTGTTAAAATTGTGACAAAATAAAAAAGCTCATTATAGTAAGAAATTTAAAATTAGAAACAACTTTAAAATATCAGATATATTCACAGTGAGAAAAAAAAAAGAAATATTGTATTTCATGAGTATTTCCTAAGCATGCAGTTCTCCAGTGAGATATTTTCAAAATATATTCCTTTTTAAATGCCACATTATCCTAAATCAATAAACTTCCCTAAAAGGAAGGGTCATTATTCCAAAATTATAAAATTTTATTTCTGTTGCAGAAGTAAGAAACTCTTTCAGTAAGAACGATGTTTGTCTAATGTCAAAAAATATATCGAGATAATTGTAAATACTAAAAGAGTTTACAAAAATAAAAAGACTTGGTTTATTTGAGCTAAATAAAATTATTATAACTTATTTCAAGTATTACAATTGTACATTACTCAAAATTTAATATATATTACGTTATGATTGTTACATTATATATATATATATATATATATATATATATATATATATATATATATATATATATATATATATATATATATATATATATATATATATATACACTACTGGCCATTAAAATTGCTACACCAAGAAGGAATGCAAATAACAGAACGTTATTTATTGGACACATACATTATAGTGGAAAGAACAAGTGATTAGATTTACAGGAAATTAGGATGTATAGATCTTGAGAAATCAGTACCCAGAGCAGCCACCTCAGGCTGCAATAATAGCATCTATCCTCCTAGGCATGGAGTCAAACAGAGATTGTATGGCATGTACGGGGATCTCAGTCCATGCAGCTTCAACACTATGCCACAGTTCATCGACAGTAGAGGATGGTGAGTGATGGCGTGCCAATCGTTCGGCAACCATTGACCACATGTTCTCATTTGGTGACAGATCAGGAGAACCTGCTGGCCAGGGTAACAGTCGAACCTGTTCTGTATCAAGGAAGTTCAGAACAGTACGGGCAACATGCGGTCGTGCATTATCCTGTTGAAAGAAAGCATTAGGGAGGCCTCGAAGATAGGGCAGAGCCACGGGCCTTAACACATCGGAAATGTAACGGTTGTTGTTCAAAGTGCTGGTAATGCGAACAAGAGGTGATCGAGACGTGTATCCAATGGCACCCAATATCATCACTCCAGCAGATGGGCCAGTATGGCGATTGCCAATGCAAGCTGGCAATGCGCGTTCTCCACGATGCCTCCAAATACGGATGCGGCCATCATGGTCCTGTATACAGAACCGATATTCATCTGTAAAGATGACGTGATGTCATTCCAGGTTCGTCGCTGACCACACCATTGAAGGCGCTCCTGTCTGTGACACAGTGTCAATGGTAGCCGAAACCATGGTCGCCGTGCAGACAATCCATGCTGCTGCAAACGTCATCGAACTGTTCGAGCAGAAACTTGTTGCCTTGCAAATCACTCCATTTCTCGACTCAGGAATCGAGACGTGGCTGTACGATCCCTTGGGACCATGCGGATAAGATGTCTGTCTTCTCAGCTGTTAGTGATGGGAGGTCGCTGAGATCCTGCATGACTTTTCGTATGATTGTCCTGAACTCATCGATTCCATATTCTGCTAACAGTCATGGGGTCTCGACCGGCGCGAGCAGCAATATTGCGGTAAGATAAACCGCAATCCCGGTAGGCTGTAATCCTTCCTCGATCAAAGTCAGACACGTGCTGATAGGCATTTCTTCTTCTTACATGAGGCATTACAACAACTCTCTTTGCAGAAAACAACGTTGAAACGGAAATTGAGTATGAGAAAACTGCTGTCAAATCTCTGATTTTATACACATTGTAGATGTCGCAACTGTCGCCTGCTTTGTATGAATGCGCTGAAAATCTAATCATTTGCATATCACAGCAAGTTCTACCTGTCGTGCAAATTTCACGTTTGTGGTGTGCCGCTTTCCTGGTGTAGCAATTTTAAGAGCCAGTAGTGTACACACACACACATACACACACACACACACACACACACACACACACACACACACATATATATATATATATATATATATATATATATATATATATATATATATATATATATATATATAGTATATATATGTATATGTATATATATATATATATGTGTATGTATATATATATATATATATGTGTGTGTGTGTGTGTGTATATATATGTATATATATATATGTATATATATATATATATATATATGTATGTAGTATATGTGTGTGTGTGTGTATGTATATATATATATATATATATATATATATGTATATATGTATATATATATATATATATATATATATATATATATATATATATATATATATGCATATATAACAGTCAATTACGTTCTGAATTTAAACTATTCAAACATGTGTCTCTTCGATCATTCAGAATTACTTTCAGGTAATAGATAATAGTCATGAATATACCGCTTTTGCTTGATAAAATAAGATCAATTTCAAAATTTTGTATAATTTGTTTGTAAAAATGTTCAAAATTTAATAAGCTTCTGCGCATTTTTGTTTTTCTTACTATGAAATTTTCTTAAAAATTGGTCTTGTGTCTGCATTTACAAATGCATTTTATAAAATATGATATTAAGCACATTAAAGTTTTAACAATAATTGAGTGTGTGTACAAAATGTAAAAGATTCTCTAATAATTATGACTTTAACTCTATTAATTATGACTTAAAATAAACTCTAATAATTATGACTTTTTAAACTACAATCATTCACTTTAGAATTTACCTTTAATGAAATTAATTTTTATGATAAATTGAATTTGTTAATGTTTCTTGGCATTATTCAATTCAATCTAAGTAAACATTTATTATATTTGAAATTTTAATATTTTAATGTAGATGTAAAGAAAAAATTAATGTCATAAATCCCTATTAATATTAAAGTAAATATATTAAAAATGTTTAATGATCTGAAAAGAAAAATGAAACTACATTTTTAGACAACTTACATTTTTATTTCAATAAACAAAAGAAACTATCAAATTTTATATAATTATATCTGTGTATTGCACCGAAAGTTAAAGTTAAAAATGAATCTTTTTCGCTTGTAAAATTATGTTTTACTTGCTATCTGTTTTATCATTTACTTGCTATCTGTTTTTTTTTATGATACGATCATAAAATTCACTTCAAAACTTTAAGCATGTGTGCAGATGATTAGATATGAGCATATCTGATAATATTTTACGCTAATTCATAGTGGAGTTTAAGATTTACTGTTTAATATTCTCGCAACTCATATAATCGGAGCTATCAATTATTAAAATTATCATTCTGGAATTTCAATTCAAATAAATGTGGAAAGTGTAGTGAGAGTTGGTACCAACTAAGGCACGTAAATCGCATCAAACAAGTGAGAATATCTGAACTCGATCTAAAACTTTAATAGGATATGTTTCATCTCACCTCTTTCCTGGTGTTATGGTAGAGATTTCTAGGCCTTTGACTAAGAAGGAGAGAGGCGTTTTGATTGAAATCTCATTTAACGGATTCCAATTTTGGTGGTGAAGATAAAACCCGATAAAATCTGATCTATCTTATACCTTTTCAGTAAACAGTTGTTTTAATTCCCTAGTTATAAAATTCTTCTAGTAAATTAGTACATATTACAAATTTATATTATAAATATATATATATATATATATATATATATATATATATATATATATATATATATATATATATATATATATATATATATATATATATATATATATATATATATATATATATATATATATATATATATGATTAAAAATAAAATTGCTTATTTTTTATGAAATAATTATTTATGAGAAACTAATATATGTATATGTAAATGCATTGTAAAATATGGGTGACTTGTCAAGTAAAGAAAATGCAAATTAAAAAAATAATAAATGCTAAGTATATACGTTTTACAAATAGCTGCAAACGCATATAAGAAAAAATAAATATAAACGTTGAGCAATTCTGATAATTTTGAGCTATACTGAAGAGTTTTAATAATTTTGAAACTGTTATATTTTACTAGTTTATTTATAGTAATATTTTATCGACACTAATGCTACAAAAATTTAAAAGGCGTAAAAATCAAAACTGATTTACAGTACGGTAATTTATTTGAAGTTAATTAGAGTAAAGAAAATCATTGACTGCAGAAGATTAGGAGAATATCTCTTTATAAAGTTAAGTGAAGATGAAATACTTAAGTAGAGGGACTATTTTCCCAACAAAATAAAATAAGTACAGAAATTTTTTGAAAAACAACGTCAAGCTCAATCATTTTTGATTGAGAGGCTTATCAAAGTCAATTAAATTTGATATATTAAATGCACATCAATATCTTAGATCTTTTAAATTAACTCATCAAATTAACAATGACACACGATTTCCTTGTATATATATATATATATATATATATATATATATATATATATATATATATATATATATATATATATATATATATATATATATATATATATATATATATATATATATATATATATATATATATATATATATATATATATATATATATATATATATATATATATATTATAAATATATAATTTATTTATTTATATATAAAATATATGTTGATAAAATATGATGTTAAAGAAACATGAACATTTCCTTATCAACAAATTAACAACATGAAAGTTAGAATTATACTACCATTTTAAAAAGAAGTCAAATAAATGCTACGTATGATGGAAATGTTATAAATTGGCAAACTTTTATAACCACGTAAATTCTGAATATTTGCACTTTCAATTTTTAAATTTATTTCTATTTCCTTATGTTTTGAAATTTAGGCATAAATCTACGTTATTTTTTCTTTAATTAATTTATATTTTATTCATTATTTTTAATTTCTTAAAAATTGTTTTCGTTTAAATAAAACAGTTCCTTATTAATTTTTTTCTCTTTAAGAAAATAATTTGTTTCGAGTGCAGAGCTGAATAAATTAATTGCTAAATTTTAATGAAGAATCATTGATTATAATCAAGTTATTTTGAAGTGTCGTTTAAATCATCTTAAATGTGTATAAAATAATTTAGAGTTCATGAAATAATATTAACTTAACCATCTCAACATAAATCTAAAAATAGGTATATTTAAAATGTATCTTTTAATATAAATCCAATTTAACGCTCTAACTTAGTATTAAATTAGAGTAAGAATTTATATTATATTGAGCATGGGAAACATTTAATCAAAATTTGCTTGATTTTAAAAACTATTGAAATTAAATTATAATCAAACAATACCAATGGTTTTTTTAAAAAAAATAACAATGGATATTTTAACGTTACATTTAAAAAATTAATTTGTTACAATTTCTTCATAATTTTATAACAGTTTCCTTAAGAAAAATTCTGTATGGATCATTTGGAATCATTCAGAATTTCTCTTAAATTTGGTAATTTTTTGTCGTAATATTTCTTATCATATTGAAAAATATATTTGATAGTGAAAATCGTTTACTAATTTAAAAAAACAAACGCTTACACTTGAGAATTTCACTTCAAGTATAAAATGCATGATTATAATAGTATTTTATAACGTGTGCGATTCTTAGAAATAATTATTCTTGTGAAACCGAGAAATAATGTAATCTTCTCATAAACATATTGATCATGATAGTTAGCAGAATCTAAATGAATGTGAGTTAGCAATAATGTTGCAGAAATTTTTTAATTAATTAGTGAATCATGTATAAATATTATGTTAATATTTGATATACATTGTTTAATTATTCTCTTCTTTAATTCTTTGACTTTAAATTATTTTAACGCAGATTTTTGCGCAGAATTTTAGCAGATTAATTTCTATATTCTAGCCATGAAAGACGATGGAGGATGCAGTTAATGTTTCAAATCATTATACGAAGAGATTTCTTCGAAATATATTGTGCTCATTCTTTTTCTGTTGAAATTATCCTTCTAAACAAACGCTGTTTTTTTCCTATGTTGACAAGAAATTGAGCTTCATAATCACTTGTTGCACAAGGAGGCTTAGTGAACCAAGGTTTATGGTTTAAAATAAATTCATGCATTTTACAGATTCACGCTCATAGTGACAATCTAATCCCCAAAGGTTTGAAACGAATACCAGGATCAAGATAACAAACATTTTGTTACTTTTTCATCAGTTTTAACTATTAAATCAAACAAAAATTTATTCCGTCATGTAAGCACAGCTTCATAAGAGAATAATAACCCGTTTTGCTACAATAAAACTTAATGTGAAATGTATGTTGCACATTCTTAGCAATTAATAAAACGCCATAAATACTTGTATAAGGCTCCATGTCATGTTTTTTTCTGTAATGTTATTTTTTCTCTGCATGTTGTTTCAGTATTCTTCAAATACATTTCTAAAACATTTCTACAAATACATTTCTATTTATTTTTGTTTTTAAACAAATATTGTATGTGAAACAAATGAAACTAGTTTATATATTAAGCTTACTCTTCAAATAATATATATCATATTTTTATTCCCTTTTCAGAATAAAAAAATAATAAAGCTTTCCATAACAATTGAACATACGAAGCATGAATAAGCAAAATATCTAAACAATTATTTTTTATGTAAAAATAAAAAAATACAGCAAAAATGAACCGTAAACTTACTGTTTCTTAATGATAATTATGAACTATAAATTTAATTTAATTTCAGTAAGATTTAACATTTTAACCAATTGAATAGAAGATAATTATGTAAATTTATATACATATTGTTTATAAAAATAAAGTGAAAATTATTATAAAAACAGCAAATTTTTCACGATATCAATATATAAATATATATATATATATATATATATATATATATATATATATATATATATATATATATATATATATATATATATATATATATATATATATATATATATATATATATATATATATATATATATATATATATATATATATGTATATATATATTATATATATATATATATATCAATTAGGTTTCATTTTGTGATCTTTGTGATCTTTATAAAGAGATCGTTTGTCTTATTTAAAATGAAATAAAGATTGAAAAAGAATTTTATTCTAGTAAAACTTTCATTTTACATCTGAGAACAAAACGGAATTTTCATGAATTCTTATCATTAATCAAATAAATACAGACGGGAGGAATATCATATATCATGTAATATTTCAGCTAGTAAGCTTTTCTGTCAGACATTTAGATTTGATTGTCTTCCATATTTTATATATAATCAAAATTTCCAGGAGTTGAAGTAAATTGGATATGGAAAAGAAAAAGTAATAAATGAATAGAAGCTATTTTCTTTCCAACTAGGAACAAACTTGGTTTAGGACTCTCCTCAAAAGAGAAAGGAAAAGACAGAAGGAATCTAAGAAAGTCAGATTCCAAGAATTTTTGGAGAACATTCTTCTCATAAAAGAAAAAGAAAAGAAAAGAATTGGCAATGCTGCTGAATTCTCTGAAAGAGACATTTACAAAAGTTACTTTTTATATTGCTCACATATTCTAGAAATGTGCCAAAACGAAATATGTTTCTTAATTTAATTGAATGTTTATGTTATGATAATTTGCTCAATTTTTTTACGTGAACATCCTTTTCTTAAGATTTCTTCCATGAAAAATGAAACAAAATCACAAAATATGTAACAGAGTTAATTGCATTGTTAGATAATAATTTGAAAATATTTGAATATGAATTTGAATTATAAGTCAAATAAATAAGTCAGATAACTATTCTTTGTTATTGATCACTTGCGAATTTAAAATATTTAAGAAAGATATATTAACTCATAACCTTTTAATTTTCTTTTATAATAAAACTAGTGAAAGGGTGATATATTTCGGTGCTGTAAATAATCGGATCTCAATGATTTTGCTTATAATGTTTTCATTCTGTACTTGTCAAAAAACTATCTAGTAAAGCTGGAAAACTATGACTAATAAAAATTTATTTATAAACTGCTTTCAATTCATTGATTCTATTTTTATGCTCTCTATTAAATTATTTCATACATTTCAAATTAAATTATACACACACTATACATTAAATAAAAAAATTTAAATCTATGTTTTACATCAACATTTCATTTTATTTACATTTATATTTAAAATATCAGTTGTTACACGAATACAGCCTAAATATAGACCCCATTCATTTTCTCTTTTAGGAAGCAAATTTAACATTCTATTAAAATTCTTTTGTATTACAGAAACGTATGTTTTAAGAAGAAAGTAAACATTTTTTGAGAAAGCGACAGCTGATTGAAAATTAAAGGCTTTCATGCTTCTTGATTAATATTAATTGCAAATAGCAGAATACATGCTATAATACTCTTATCTCTAATTAATGAAAAAGATATCTTCGATATCGTATTGTTTTAATGTAATTGAAGGAAACTTGAATATGATATTTTTATACGCAATTATATATTCTTTCTCATGTGATATATCTCAACTAACAGTAACTTCAGTTTCCTGCTTTTATAACAGATTTATTTGCATTGTTTGAAATTTATTCATTAATCAGACCATGCTTTCTTAGACACACTTTACTTGCCATTTATAAATATATTATAATCCATCTGCAAAATATCAAACATTTATCATACATTTCTTCATCCTGAATAATGGTAAATGTTTTCATTGCCTTTTTATATATTTAAATGGTACTTAAATTCTTGTAAATACAAAATAAAATTATTTTACTTTCTGATATTCCAGCAATGTGTATTTTAATAAATATGTGAATAAGTTGTTTGTTTTGATTATAATTTTACAATAGCAATACAAATACATATTGCTTTAAAAGGAAATGATTTTAACGTTTCTTTGATCATCTTAGAATTATTTTAGTATAATACCTGATTGATTTAATACTTAAAAAATGACGATTTAAAAGAAAATTTATTTGAAAAATAAATCACATAATTTGATTACCTCTTAAAGCTGTAATATTGTAAAGTAATATTTTGATCTTAAATATCAGTTCTAAAACTTCAGCAAGAAAATATATTATAATAATTAGTGTATATTTTTCTAAGGTAGAGATATTATAAATAAAAAGAAATATTCTGTATTAATGCATTATTAATTAACATGATAAAATAATTTTTTTCACTTTAAACAAATTAAAAATTTTAAATAATATTTAATTACAATTATTGAAAATAAGATTAAAAACTTAATAAATGTTTAATTTTTTTGGAAAAAGCTTTTTTAATACAATATTATTATGATGCAAAGTTGAGCTTTTGAAAATAAATAGTATATTATTTAAAATCATCAAGAGTTTAATAAACATGCCTTATGTTAAATATTAGCAGATTTTTGCTAGTGAGAATACAGACTTATTTGCGGTTAAAAAGCGAACATTTGAAAAAATACTTCTAACAGATGAAATATTTATGTTCATTATTTTCCAGAGCTTCTGACATAAAAATATTTTTATAACAAATCCGGTAGTAATAGATATTAGAGAATAATTTCGAATGAACTAAGATCACTTGAATTCTATTACTAAAATTTAAGGGAATATACTTGCAGTATACATAACGCATTACAATATTTGACGAAATATCTAGGGAAAACATTAAAACATATTAAACATACCCATTATTATAATTTCTCATTTTCAATTGGTAAAGACTGTTAAAGGGCTTAAAGTTATTAGCTTAACGTTACACAGAACTTCTTTTTAATGCTAAATAATTAAAAAGTTGGTACTGTGTATGTCATCTTTTTTTAATTTATAGAACTACAAACATTAAATAATTTTTATTTGATTGATAAATATTTAGAACATTTGTAGTGACTCGAAGTCAAATTACTCTTACAGTTCATTGCATGAACTCAAAGAAAGTATTTCATAATATCTAGATTTATTTTAAAGGTAAATAAATATTATAAGTAAAATTATCCTTTTCCGCTTATAAATGGAGTTACATTCCGTATGAAAATTTGCCAAATGAATTTCACATCTTTTAAGCACTATTCATGATGTTTATGACATTCAATTTCAGTAGTAATTGTTACGTTTATAAAATGAAAATTCAAATATCATTTTATCATTGAAACCAACTATTAAAATTCAATATTAAATCAACTGATGCTGCTACATTTTATCCAAAAATCAGTTTCACTTTCAAAACTATAAACTAATTAAAGTCAGCACATAAAAAACAGCTACTTTTCTTTAAATTAAAAAATATTTTTAAATAATTCTGCTTATGGCCACACTTATATATTTTTCATGTAAATTATATAAATCATGTCAAGGAACAATTTTCAGAACAAGCAATTTTTCAAGTAAACCATGGATTTGTCCCAAGAGATTGATTAACCAAGTAAACGTCTCACTTAATGCAGTGAAATTTAAGTTGCTTTCTTGGTTGAAAGCATTATTATGTAAAAGTGTTACAAGTTCCATGACTACATTAATCTTTTTCCGCGTATTATAGGTAAAGTGTTATGACTACATTTATCTTTTTCTTATATTATAGGGAAAGTGTTATATAATTGGGTTAATATTCTGCACACAGAACAAAAAATTAAAGATTGCATTAAAAAGAAATTTTTTCTCAACAATACAAAATTAACTAAAAAACATATAAGCTTCACAACTGAAATTATTACATATTCTACATTAAAGTAGTTAAGAAAAATTTTTCTTTCTCTTGAGCATACTGAAGAAGAGAAAATGTTCATTATAGAATATACGGAGTATTGATTTAAAACAAAAATTTGGTATTTTCCCAAATATTTTTATGAAATTTTTAATTAATAATACAATTTTTACAAACTTGAATGGAAATCTCATTCTATCTCAGTTTATAGCATTAAATAAACATTAAAAATTATCGAATGGAATCAGCAATAAAATTTAATCAGCTTGTTCAGCGTTTCGTAAAAATAATCCATTAAAAAGTAAACATCTTTTTTCAAATTAATTTAATGTTCAATAATTTCAATAATAGCTCATAAGAATTAATTACATAACAATTTTTTAGCAATGAAATGGATTATTTTAATTAGAAATTATAAACAACTAAAATTATTATTCCCTCCAAAATCAGTGAATTCATAAAATGAGTCCCGCTACACTCTAAAATTGCTTAATTAAAAATATTGTGTAAAAAATTATAGCAATCAGTATGGAATCAGTGAATACAAATTCTAAGACTTAATTTTAAATTAATAATAATTTTCTAAAAAAAATATTGCATTTTATTTAAATATAATAATGATGTTTAAAAAAGAAATCTTTGTTTATATAAGAGCTTGTTTAGGACTTATAAATCACTTTAGATTCCAAAAGATTTTCTTGCTTTCTTATAGATGACAAAACAAAATATGATTTAAAGTAAAAAAATTATTAAATTTTTATTTTTCTACAAATATTTTGTCTGAAATATACAAACAATTTTAAAGATTAAATTTAATGGAAAATAATTTATTTAATTTATATTCTATTTGTAATAAAATATATTCAAATTTTACTAATAATTTAATTATTCAAAGAAAAAATTATCACACTCGCTAAGTAAATTTTATTATTATTCAAAAGAATTCAGAATTTGGACTGCTAAAAATACTTTTTTCTTCTTAGGAATTATTGAGGCCTGTATTTTATATTCCATTAAATTCAGGAATTACAGAACTTAGTTACCAATGAATAGAATTTAAAGAGAATAGCTCAATTTATGTAATAAGAAGGAGAATGTGAACACTTTAATGTGTAATTGAAAGCTGATTACATAAAATCAAGTAGCAAATATAAGCTCATCTAAAAACTTACTGAGTATTAATCTTCTTGAAAAGCTGTTATTGGCTATTTGTTCAATAAGAGCGGCGTTCCGCATTTTACAATAGATTCTACAAAATAAGTTCACTGAAGAACAGTGAAAAATCTTAAAATAAAATTACTCCAAGTACAGGAAATAGAGGGATTTAGAACTCACCCCAGAAAGATGTCACAACTATTTCAATTATCCAATGAGGCTATTAAAATGTTTCAGAAAATTACACATGAATAAAATTGCTGAAGATGACCATAATTAAACTTTACTGAAAAAGTTACATAGGATTTTTCCTAAAAGGCTGTTGCCTTCATTATTATCTGAAATTCTTATAAAATATGTATCAAGGAATCAATTAGCAAAGATTCAAAATTGTCACAATGTTAGTTTACCTTTAATTTCTGTTCCTCGGATATATTACTTGGACTGTAGGCAATATACTTTATGGAAGGAGGAGAAAAGGGGCATTTTCTATTCATAAACGAATTACGATACTCCATACAAAGAGGGGCTCTCTCCTAATTTATTTGAATGTCGCTGAAAAGACACTGTCATTTGGAAAACCACGAATGGTTTTTTTTTTTTTTTGGAAAACTACTCAGTGACCATTTGCTGGATGTACTTTCATGCATTCTCTTGATGTATTTTGATTGCTGTAAATTACTGTTATAAATTCTTCTAATCTAAGTTTTCATTATCATAAGGAACTGTTAAACCTCAGCATTTTTTGTATGAACGATAATGTTCTTCATGGTGATGAAATCATCTTCACAGATAATCATCAGAATAATGATCAAATTAAGATATTTTTACTTGTTAGTAATAGTAAATTTTTAAGCATCATTTTACTACCTGTTAAGCATTGCATGATTTTATTTCATCAAGAACTTGGCAGGTTGCAGTCACCATTACTAATTCTGCTAGGTGCCAGTGTTACCCTACAAACAATGGGATAGACATAAAAAATGTTTTCAATAACTTACTTATGAATATTTCATGTTGCTAAAATTTTTTTCTATTCTCTTACGATCCATTTATTTCAAAATTCATATATTTGTGATGGTCTACATGTAATAAACCTAAAATCAAATTTTTAAAACTATTTATATGTACTCTATTCAAAAAGTAAAAAATAGCACAGATAAAGTACATAGAATTCTATTATGATAAATTAAAAATATTTATAAAAACACTCACAAATTAATATTTTAACATAGAGCATCCAATTATCACATTTAAAATTTTAAGTACACATTGAAGTCACTTTGTGAAGTCAGTAAGCATGTAAATTAGTCAAAAGATTTAGCAAATCTTTTTTTTCCTGTTATATACAAGTAAAATTCTTTATCAGTTGGTCCATCAAATTTTTGTCCCAGATTGTACTCAGAACAATTTCACAGAATGTTATGTAACACATACCATGATGATGTTCTCTGGGTAACTTAAAACACAAGCCAGATTTCATTTCGATTTTTAGTGTAGCACTTTTAATTATTTAAATTGAAATTTATGCAGATTTGATCTAAAGTTTATTATACCCTTATATAATTAATTTAAGAGATGTAACATCTTTATGGAACTCTTCTCACTTTAAGATTTACGGAATGGGGTTCTTTAATCCCTTTTTTACAAACTATCTTCGAAGTGTAACCCCTGACAGTAGAAAAAAGTCAAGTTAAAACTGTTGTTGAGTCTCGAAATCGGGTAAAGCAGCCAGTACACAGTTCGCAGCTTAATACTGAAATATACTCCACCTGATCTTCTGAGTAAATGAATGGTGCATATCCAATACTTCTGCTGCAAATAGGCATTGGTACTAGTGAGTACGTTTGAAACTATGTCCTTTTCCATAGAAAGAACAACATTCCCTCTTGCCTCTGTCTAAACTGGTTTCCTTCTTTTTCCAGAACGAACGTTAAACAAACGTGTTTTTTTACGTTTGGGCACCATTGATCGAATATTTTTGTCAATCAATGGATTTTTTTGCATCCCCTTCAATTTTCTGATTGAAATTTCATTCCATTAATTACCAAAGAATGACCGTTTTGGTAAAACAATTTAAGGACTGAAACTTGATCTAGTAAACGTAGCGAAATTCTGATTAGCATTAGTGATCATATTGAAGATGAAAGCTCCGCGAAAGATTGCCGCATGACGTGGACAAAAATGTGTGCACTCATTTCTTCTCTTCTATTTGAAGATCCATATTGTAAAGAAACTTGAAACATTCATTGAAAAACATTTCTCTGCTTAATTGCTTGGTTTTTCTTGTGTTGATAATGAATGTGACATTTTTTAAGTTTCAGTCGACAGTAGTGAGATTCAGTGTCATCGATGTCAATTGTTGTCGAAACTACAATTAAATGGATTCTTAATTGCATCTTACATTTCATTTCAGAGATTGTTTAATTTAATATGTTAGAATATAAATAATTGTATTAGAATTATAAGAATAAAAAATGTTGAAATCTTAATAAATAACCAACCACATAAATGTGCTATTCTTTAAGAAAAGCCCTCAACTGTTAAAATTTTGAACTACTTTTATTAGCTCAAATAAATTCCTATCACTTCATTATGTTATAAGCAAATTTCGTACTTTTCTGAGCTTTAACTTCATCTATAGATAACTTTGAAACAGGGTTCACTTAGCTATGGTCACCGTATATGTTTTCTAACAGCATATAACTTAAGCAATGTGTTAAAATACAGATTTGATATCATTAGAATAATTGACAGTTAAAAGATGTAAAAGTAAATTAAGTATCTCAACATTTACTCTCATGGCAAATAGTGCTTAAATATTTTGCGTGCTTAAAGTATATTGTATTTATTCTTCAAATACTTATTATTGTAGAAAATTTTATCATTTGTTTTAAGCATTACGTTATAGTTTTTATATTTTGTTAAGTACTTCACACAATTTGTCGAAAACTATATTTTCTTATGTAAATATAATTTTGTGTATAAACCCAAACATTCTAATAAAAAATTTACTTCATTTTTATAATAGAATTTTGGAGCAAATTTGTGGCAATCCATGCATAAATTAATAAGGCAAAAACTACATAATCAAACGTAATTAACATACATGAATAAAATATAGTTTGGAGGAAAATCGTATATCAACTGTAAACTTCATTCTGTTATAATATGGTTAATATTTTATTAGAATAGTTGCAGAAAAGAAAAATTGTCATAGAAGCACGCTTGAATACATTTTGCTTAGATCACATTTTTTGTAGTTAGAATTCAGGAAATATGTATAAAATATATTCATTATAAATATTCTCTTAGTGTCTAGGTATCATTTATATGTGGATTATTTCTAAAAGAACTCAAGCGTAAAAAAATAATAAGCAGGCAAATAATATAATTCATAGTGTCTGGTTAACTTCCTGTTTTCGTCAGCCTCTGACTTAGATGTTAAAAAAATCAAAAACATCTTTCTTTAAAAATTTTTATGAAAATAAAAAATAGCTTTTTACTTACATATGCACTCTATTTCTCTAATGTATCATTATTTTAAAATTTCCTAATTTGGAGAATTATAATACGATGTGCATTATTATGGACGCTTATACACTTTTATGCTCTCTACTTAGCATATAAAAGGGAAAAAAGGCAATTTCTGTAGAGGCATTGATACTCATTTCAGCTTTCTCTAAATGTGAGTCTGGATCATATAAGAGCACTTTTTTATTTAATAATTGTTTAATATCTTTGTCTTTGTTGTTCTTGATAAATATATCAATAACATAGAAAAAAATAAAAGAATTTTAGAAAACAAAAATATCCTCAATTCCATATGCAATTAAACATATTTTCAGTAAAGTTTTGTCTTAAATTAGATTTCATTAATAAAACATAGATTCAGGTATAATAATTTAATTTTGAATAAATAATATATACGAGAAAAAAATTTTCTTAAAATATTAAGTTTTTAATAAATCATTTCATAACAATTGCACTTTTTGCATCATTAAAAATTTCAATAACATAAAAATATTTCTAAATTATTCTTCTTTTCTTTAAATATTGATTATAATTTTAGTATTATTCTGATGTATTGCATAACAATTCTATTATCAGTTTTCTAATATACTAAGAAAACTACCTTAAAATCAATATACTCTGTTGGCCACCCAAACTACAACACCAAAAATGAGCAAAGATTTCAAATCAAAATTTATTCGGCAAATAATACGCAATACAAAGATCAAATGATTGAAATTACAGACTCTTATGAAGTGGAGAGGATGAAAAAATCAGTAGTTAGTGTAGCCACCACTGTTGACCATAACTATTCTCATATGGCTTAGCATAGAATCAAAAAGATTTGGGATGTATCATTGAGGTATAAAAATCCATCCGCCTTCCAAATACTGCTACAATTAATCATATGTGGCAGTGGTTGGTATATCTCGGTCCAATTATTCAGCGAGCAGGGACTACATGCTTTCGATTGGCGATAAATATGAAGAGCAATCAAGCCAAAGAAAAAATTCAGTTTGATAGATTAAGTACTCTTGAACACGTGTGGTCACGCTATATCCAGTTTCAATATTATTAATATCAAGTGCTGAAGGTATGGGAGCTCCGATACTTCAGAGATGTAGCGCTGACTACTCAGTGCATCGGGAATGCATACTTGAGGGTTGAGGGAGTGAAATCCAGTACCAACCTAAATTATGATATCGGGAGCAGGACCAGTGTGGCGAGTCGTATTGCAATAGTTCAACAATTTGTCTTCACGATTTCTCCATACTCTAATCCGACTATGATGGTGTTGAAGGCAGAAACTCGATTTTCAGTAAAGACAATGTCGTTCCATTCCGTTGTCCATGTCCGTAATTCATCGCAGCGTTGGTGGCACAAATGCCTGCAGTTTTAAGTAAAAGGTGATGAAGCAAAGGATGCTTTGTAGACATTCTAACCAGTTGCCAATGATTTCGAATAGTACAAGCAAACACCTAATGATGCGTAGCAGACTGACTCTGTTGTATCATGGTTCGTGATGTGGCTAAGACATCTATCACTGCCATGCATACAATGTGTCAGTCAACTTGTAGATGAAGCTAAGTAGCAAATGTGATGGGTCTCGCTGATCCGCTCTTCCTTCTTGCATCTAGTGATTACTGATCTACATCATAATTATTCTTTATCAGTCGTTACTAAGCTACTATTCTTTATCGGTCGAACATAGAGTTTTGCTGAAGAGATGCTAGATGTCTTTTTCGTACATAGTTAAACGCACGTAAAAACAATCACCATACTTCAAATCATCATTTCCTACTCTTTTTATATAGAATTTGTAGGTGGCATTATAGTCACCCATGATGTGCATATGCACTGCTATGCTAACGATTTGCATATCCCATCGCTGCAAGGGCAGAATGTAAATTTCATGTAATTTTCTTGATTCCTTCAAAATATTCTGTTTTGGGTGTTCATTAGAGCACATATATATATATATATATATATATATATATATATATATATATATATATATATATATATATATATATATATATATATATATATATATATATATATATATATATATATATATATATATATATATATATATATATATATATATATATATATATATATAATTTATATCAATTTTATAAAGTTATACTTAATTATAATTTAATTATACATATGCTTTATAAATTAGGTCTCTAATGACCAGATTTTGTGACTGTGCAAATGTGTATGTGTGTGTTTAAAACATCTTTAAATACAAAATTAAATTTGTTTTAGAATTACTAAAGGCCAATATTAAACTTACAATTTAATTACAACATTCTAGTTGTTTCTATAAGCTTTTTGTATTCACATATTCTTGTAGACTTATGTCGTTGAAAAATACTTGGAAAAAATCATTTAAAAAAATCTCATTTACTTTTTCCTTTACTTTTCAGGTATGAAAAAAGTATCATAAAAAATTGTGTCATGATAGTCAAATATGAAAATTAATTTTAAATACCACCTTGTTTCAAAAGCAATTTAAATTATAAATAAGGAAATAAAAGAGTTATTACTTTAAATAAATAAGGTAAGCAACATGAACTAATTACTGCAGTTATATAAAATCCAGTTATACATAAGGTTACACATATTTCATATACATAAGGTTATATAACATCCAGTTTTGCATCAAGTTATACATATTTCAACCAGTTATACAAAAGGTGTTACATATCACAGCAAAATGATATTACGTTTGGTTTTAAATTCCTTTTATCTAATTTAAAAATGTAACCTTATTTAGAAGAATAGTTTCTTTATTTTTAAGTTATAAATAAATCCTGTAATTCCCATCACGGAGCCTCATGGACAACAATTTTATTTTAATAATTTCGTGTATTAGATTGATTAATTTTTAATAATCAAATTGGACTCTTAACCATTTCATAAAACTCTCTCTCTTCTTCATATATATATATATATATATATATATATATATATATATATATATATATATATATATATATATATATATATATACTATATAATGTGCTAACAGTTATAAAACTATATCTAAAGTTAAAATCTAAAATGAATATTTTTATTCATGTCATAGATTTCACACTTATAACTATGCGGTGTCTATATATTTGATAGGAAGTACATTTAAAATATTTATTATAAATACTAGGAAAAATAGCTGTATAGGAAAAGGTTAGTGAAAAAAGTATTATTGCATATCTCATGTAGAGTTCACTCTAACAATACTAGATTCATAACGGTGTAACTTTGATGTCTCATTAATTTAAATGGATACCCCAACAAATTGCACAAACTATATATCTTCAACATAAAAGCTTAGACTGATTTCTTAACATTTAGTTATTAATTTTTTTATTTTGACTTTATCTTTCTGATATGTTTAACTTTTTCATCTATTGCATATTCCTTGTTCAAAATATTTCGCTGCATTTGGAATGAAAGATTTTTGATAACAAGCATGAAACATTAAGTTTGTTCATTTAAGAAATTAATGGTCATTCATTTTTATTCTTCAAAGGATGTACCCAATAAACTATTATGATTCGAAATTTAAAATTTATTACTAAAACGTTCATATCTATAAATTTGCATAAAGCTTCTATACAAAAGGGGTATTTCATAACTAATGTTTAACGGGGTTAAAAGAAATTCAACTCTCTTACAACTTCTTGTAATAAAAATTATGTAATAATTTGAATTACGTGAATAACTAAAACGAGAATCTTCTTGCGACTTCAAAAAAACTTTTCGTTTTCCTATATATATATGTGTGTGTGTGTGATATATATATATATATACTGCATTTCCAGATAATAAAAAATGAGAACAAGTATTTTATTTCACAATAAGGCAACGTAATATTAATAATCCTAATTATAAATAGAAGAGAAATTTATAATATCGATTTAAAATGAATGTAAAAAATTATATGAAAAACAATCATTTTTGATTACTTATAAAAATGCATTTTTGTATCACATATAAGTAGCACTTTTATTCAAAAATATTCTTATGTTATATATAACTATACTATAATAACGATTCCTGCATAATAGTTAAACATCATTCGTCAGACTGAAATGGAATTGCATCCGCCTTTTTCATCCTTACAAATACTGCGTCATTTGTCATAAATCATAATCACAAGATTGCAAAACAAAACTTTGAAACATAACAGAGTAAAATTTTTCAAATCCTTTGGCCCCTATAAAAAGCCCTTTCAATCTATCATCAATCATTTTTTAAACTTAGTTATTACTCATTTTTATATTTGGCAGTTGAAAGACAGCAAGGTAACGTAAGATTGAAATTCATAATAGGAATTATTGTTTTTCTTCGTCTTGAATGAAAATCGCGTTTCCTTTTAAATAAATTTCAAGTCATTAATCTCAAATATGTGTTATATGCAAAAATTATATATTAAGGAAGATGAAAATTTATTAAATATTCTTAATCCATTAAGCAATCAAAGTTTTAGGCAAAAAGAACCGAGTATTAAAATAGTTAATTTATCTTTAAATACCAACAATCTTATGTTTCCCTAAATTCATGAAAGAATTATTTTGTTCTCATGGAAAGTGTTTTCAAATTAAACTAAGCTTTTCATTGATTGTTGTAGAATATTCCATTTAAGATTTTTTTTAAATTACATGAATACTGTGAATATATAAAACGTCTTCTAGTTGCATACTTTAAGTACACTATTTTTAGGAATTTTTGTTGTTTTTCCTTGGATATAAAAATGGAATGATTTTTAATGGCTTTCTTTTTGTCAGTAATAGGGGTTAATGAATTTCTTGAATTTTTAATGACACTGAAATTGTCACTGTGATATTAAAGATTCTCTGCTATTGATGTTGCCAACCCGGCAGTTGAATTATATCATTCTGGCTTTATGTTCAACAGCTCGAACTTGGATGTTTGTGGTAATTCGGAATCCACTTTAAAATGCAGTTCTTGGTCTAGTTAACCCTAATTTGGAAACTTTTGCCGTTGAGTGACAACCATTCAATCTAGAATTGATATTGTTTGTCTGATCATTAGTAATTCTACTTGGAAATGTAATGTTGTAATTCTTGGCTTACTTTCATTCTTTACATTACTAATTCACAAACCAATTCTTATTAATCTTGTGTACTTTTTGACAAATTTTCTTTGCTTATTAGATTACTATGTATAATTGCAGTTAAATTTTTGTTAGTCAAAAAGGCCAAATATATAATTATTGACATTTGTATAATCAAGTGAGCTACCTCTTTTTGATCTCTTCTAGTTTGATATTAATCGAGTAATCTCACTAAAATTACCAGGCCACTTCAAACTTTCTTATTTATAAATAGTAAAACAACGATGAACATAGTACCAAGTATTTTTAATATTCCTTTTTGTACTTAATAAACATTTTAGTTGCCCTGTTATATCATTTGTTTCATTATAACTCAAAAATTGATTTCTTTTACAAATGCTACAAATTACGGAATGAATTCGATGTTCTGGTAGAAAATTTTTAATGTTTTTTGGGTTTCATTTAAGGAAATATAGAATTAAGTCTCATTAAAGTCCTATTTTATTGCAGATCTGCTTAAATTTTTCAATAATGAAAAATTTGATCGACTAAAGTGCTAATTTAATTAATTTGTGCATTATTTTTAAAATTTAAGAAAAAAAACTATTTAAAAACTTTAAAAAATGTATAAGTTTTTAAAATAGTGTTTAATACATGTATTTTAAAAATTTTTTAAAGTTTCTTTTATATAAGATATATTGCAAAATATTCTTAAATGAAATTCATAATTATGGAAAACCTAAGTTTTATGATTAGATAATAGCTTCTACATTGTCATAATTAAAAGCTTAAAATATAAAACATCTGTATTTTAAATTTTATTTAATATGATGCTTTCTTTATGTTTAGTAACAATTAGAATTAAATTAAAAGCAAGTTAAGAAACATATATATATATATATATATATATATATATATATATATATATATATATATATATATATATATATATATATATATATGAATAAATATTTTTTTGGTTATAATCTGTAAATTTACTTATATACTTGCAATCTTAAATTTATTATTCGTGTAGTTCAAACTTTTATTGAAACAGCATTCTCAAGATAATACTAATGAAAATATCTGCTTATTGCTTATAAAATATTAGATAGATGTTGAACACAATAAAATATTTACATATTTTACATGGAAATGGTAATATTTAAATGATACTAAAGAATAAGAACTTACTTCTCATACTGATATTAAATTCATAGTTTAAATAAAATATGCATTTTCAAAGCTGAAAATGTAGCACACAAAGTAATAAATTTTAAAGTAAATAACCGTTAGCACAGAAATGCTTTTCAAATATGTGACACTGCATGCCTTTTATTTTTAAAAACTAATTATAAAGCCAGAGTTTTGTAGAAAACAAACTTATATTTCCTTTCAAACACATTTATTCTACTGAAACTTTTGTTAAATTATTATAATAAGTAAAAGGCGGAAATGTGTCCCAGCATATCAAAAACTACTCTATATATTATTTCATTTTGTTGATGCATTTTAATATTTAGTTATTAAATCAAGCAGAGCAATTTTCCGTTAGGAGTATAAACTTGACGCTTCATACTTTAATGACAAAATGCTCTATATATTTATTGACACTAGTTACAGTTAAGTTTAAATGTTTCAATGGGATACATACATCATCTATAATTGTACAGAATGTATCCCAGGCTCATAATAATTTAATTAAAGCACTATTACAACATGAAACTGCCATAAAATTACAAGTTACGATCTCATTCAAATTCATATGATATTCAAATGAATTCAGAGATTAAGAACTCATGTCAAAAGCTATTTTATCCTCTGTTGCATTTTCAGAAATTGAGAAAATTTAGTATGGTTTACGATTATCTCTTTTCTATCACAATACCAAATTCCTTTCGATGTAAAATTGCATGATTTTTTTTTCTTTAGTAAGTAAAAGGAAAATTTTTCCTCTCCTTTATTATAAGATTAAATGTATTTATGGACATTTTTTTATTTTAAGTAAAATGCCTAGCTCGTTCCAAAAAAAAGGAATTTTTAAGGCGTTTTTTGCAGGCATGTTTCGTTTTATAATATTGAAATTATGCTCTTGTTCATAATCATATTAATATAAAATATTCTATTTTTAAAATAAAGTTTTACTATCATATTTTGTGGATAAAATAACATTGTTGTGCTTGACTAAGCATTGGTCCATTTTTAGGAAAACTCTAAAAATATTATTTGTATGGAAAATATATTTACAAAATATTTTTAATTTAGTACAAGAGCTTTTAACTAATTTCTATTAAAAATACCTCTTTTTTAAATTAATTAAATTTTTATCTTTTCAAAGGTTACAACTCCTTTTAATAATTTTGTTTCATATTATGCAATATGACTTCAAAATAAGAAATTTCAAAAATAGTACGTCATAATTAAGTATTTTAATATATATTAAGCATATTAATAAATATTTGGCGTTATAGAAAATGTTAAAGCTCAAAAATCACATAAAATAGTAAAATGAATTATGTATAGAGTTCGGTCAAGACTTGAAGTCGAATAGGTACGTAAATTTATGAAAACTGCAAGAAAATAGTAGATATTATTAAAAATTATATTACAACTCAAAACATTATTGATTTTAAGCATTAAATCCTTGTAAATATATTGCATGATTTTTTATAACTAATTATGTGATAAGACTTAGTCTTAAAGTCTCACAGATTGAGCACAAAAAATATACAAGTGAATGAATTTGTAAATAGTATTAATTTATTCCCTTATTACTGTTATTTATGAAGAGTAATTTCAAACCTTAAGGAACTCATTCAATGCCATATAAATAAGCATATTTGCACGAAATAACAGTCTAGCATAGTTCATATTTTCCAATTCATCTTTTAAGTAGAGAAAGATCTTTGTGTAATAATGACAGATTTTTTCATACAACTAAAATACATCATACAAACCTAAAAGTGTTTCTTCTGGAAGAAAATACTTTGGTGTAAGTTGTGACTTTTTACAATGTTTATCATTTGTAAAAATGATCATTGCTATAGACATTTTCATTGCTATAAAACTGAAATTTGTCAATCCATGTTTTAAATTTTCTTACTCATAAATTTCTTGTTCTTAAATTAATAACAATGTATATAAAATGTCTTTAAGGCTCTCTAACTGCAGGCCACATTTTAATGTAATATTAGGTAGAATGCATTTTAATAACTTTTAAGAATATTTTGTCTTTATTATTTTCATAACATAAATTCTTCAAAATATGAATCAAAACCACATAAAAATCTTAAATAACTGCGTTGAACTGAGATTTAAAACTCTAGAGCATTAAATAATGACAATAAATTGTCAACTTAATTAATACACCATTTTGCTTTGTAATAAAGTAAGAATTTGTAATCTTTATTATGTAGCAAAACTAAAGGATATAATCTTATTTGGACTACGGTTTCTCCCCAAATATCATGTTTTTAATCAATTGTCCAATTGTTCTCTTTAAAAACATGAAACAACAATGTAAAAAATGAGCATTTAATGTGATAAAGCTAAAAAATACATGTAACTTATTAAAATATATAGTACTAATTTTTGGATTCTTCTTCAGTGATGATAAAATACAATCAATAGTTTATAATATTACTTACATTCGAACGCACGTATGTAGAATTTAAAATTAATTTTTTTTTTTTTTTGGATTGGAAATTACAAAAGTGATCCCACGGAGATTTATTTTTCATTAATATTTTATGCTCATCAGAATAGACTCTTTCCGAAAACTAATGTAAAAGTCACTGATTTCCTAAATTTAAAAAGATAATTAATAAAGATACATAATATTCAATAAGAGCATATGTGCTAGCTTTATATTAAATCTAAAAAGTTAAAAACAAACAGAAATACATTAATGATTCTTAAAAATTGTTTGACATATATTAAGTTCATAATTAATGGAATTCTTAATAATAGGTATCATTAATGGTTCATTTATTTTAATAGCATATCATTAAATTAAGCATATAAAAAGATGTTTTAACATAATTTTAATGCATTCCTTTAGAGCAACTTTTTTATTTTAATTTCACCATCAATATTTTTCTGAAATAAATTAAATATTTTAGTTCATTTATTATTAACCTATGATAAATTACTTATTCAGTAATAATATTTTAGTACACTTGTTTAGCACGTATTACATTTAATTAAAACTCAATCAGCATGATATGTAATCATAAACGTTGTTTTCATATCATATATTTCTAGATTTTAATAAATATATAAATCGTAAGAAAGAGAAATAACGCAAAGTAAGATTTAAAACGAATTATTTATGGAATAAATATATTTCTTCAAATTCTTATAGTCAAAGAAATTAATTAAAGGAAATTTCAAAGGCAAAACTTATAAATATAGTGAGAAATTATGTATATCGAAAATACATTACTTTTGATAAATAATTATTTATGAATGTGCCTTATAACTTATTAATTGTTCTTTTATAGCAATTTGTTTCAGTATTTCACTTTATCCAAAAGAGAATACAAAACAAACTATATCAATGTAAACGCTACATGTTAACAGCATTGAAATATAAGCCCACAGATTTATATAAAAAAGCAGTCTGTGATGTTAGCAGTTTGTGATTTTCTCTTTTCGGAAAGATATCATCATGACAACCTTCTTTTTATTGTATCATAATAAATTTTAATTTTAAAATGCAATGTAAAACATTAACAGGGATTTCTGTTAACTTAATCAACTTCCCTGAAACAAAACATTTGCTTAGAATGTTACCATTTTTAGAAATTTCGGAAGTTTATTCTCCTGTGCAGGGCACGAAACATAGAATCATTACCGATCATGATCTTAAAAAGCCAGAGCTTATTTAAGAGTAGTTTCGTTTGTGTGAATATTTGTAGACATTTTTTGATTATAGTATATAGAAGTTAGTATATGAAAACTTCAATTTCTAACGAAAAGTTTTAAAGAAAACTGTATACATTTAGAACTGAATAATTTGTAAATTACAGCTCACTTTTACATTGTAAAATAGTCCGTAAGTTTTTTAATTGATAGTTCTGCTGAATTTCATTCCTCAATCTCAATTTTAGTAAGTAAATATTTACTTCAAGAATAGTTTCTTAAGTTTAAATTGTAACAAAGTTGGGTAATATTAAAGAACATTTAATAAATTACTATAATGACTCTGGTTTTAAAATTTTTTTAATAAAAATTAAGTCACGTGGTTGACTACTCTATACCTCAACCAATAAAAATAAGTTGAAAAGTTTAATGAAGATGTACAATTGTACCCTCTATTTCAAGTTATCATTCTGAATCCAAATAAACCATGAACTAAAAAATAGGGATTATTTATCAACGAAATATTTTAAAGGCAATAATATTAATGGACTATGCATGATAGTAACGTTTTCTGTTTTAAAACTATTTTACATATTAGCTTCATGCAAGGTGGATGCGTTAAGAAAATTTCATATTAAAACAAAACCAATGCTCACTTAATCATACTCATTCTTATCAGGGGTTAGCGATGAAGTCAGAAACATTTTCAGAATCTTAAAGAACTACTGATAAGCTTTCGCAATTAAATATTTTGTAATTCGTTGTTTTTAATTATTGTTTGAAACGTAAATATGTTTTTATTCTTTTCAGGTTTAAAATATATAAATTTTAATAAGAGTTTCTTTTAATTGTAAAGGTTTTTCCATGGATTAGTTTTGTTCCCTTTTTCATATTCTTATCATTTAATAAAGTTAATAAGGTTTTGATATAATACATAACACTGTTGTATAATATTAAATTTAAAGATACTCAGTCATTTTTAGTGTCTGTAGTATTATTTAAATTTTAAAACATATGATTATTTGTATTATTAACATTCAATTCACTAAAAGTTTAAAGTCAATAGCTGGAACTAAATGAGTATACTGAACAATTAGTTCAATCAAATTTAAATTATATTTATCCTGTTTAATCTGCGAAAAATTCTAGGTTGTAATTATTTCAAAAATGAATTTAATTTTTAATAAGCAAAATCAAAATATCTATCATTTATTTGACAAATGAATATATTTAATGTATACTTATAACAAGGAAGAATAAACACTTCATGCAATGTGAATTCCTTATCTTTTATATTTCGAATGATTCCTTAAACATTTAACTTATGTTAACATGGTTAACTTATTTACAACTTCTATGAGACTTTAAGTATGCACCTTTTATGTAAAATAGGAAAAGAGTTTGCTGCGTAACAGCAGCTTAGCTTCATTTAATTATTCTTGCTTGCATAAATTTCAAAGATAGTTTTTACTTGCTATTTAACCCAACATATTAATTGAAATGAAAGAAATGCTTTCTAGATGTATATTAACTTTTTTAAAAGTGAAAAAGGAAGTTTTGAAACTTACGCTAGTAGAGACTTGCTGTAAAATAATTTTCCTATGAATTTAGCTAAATGTGTGTGTGAGAACAGGTGCCTCTCTCTCTCTCTCTTTTCTCGCTTCTCTAAGTCATTTAACTCTTTTCAAACTAACACGGCTCCTTTAACTAGAAATAACTTTCACAACAAGCGAATAGTGCTATTAGAATTATTTCATTAATGTCAATTTTAAAAAAATTACCCTTAATTTGCGAAGTAATTTAAGAAAATAATTTTAATACACCACAACATTATAGGGGAAGTGAATAATTATCTGTTTTACTTAAAACAGAATATTTCAGTTGTTCATATAAATTATCCTTAATGTCTTAAAGTGTTTTAAATTATTAAATATGATTAGTGGAATTTAAATGCGTTCTCATTTTACATGTACATCTCAAATTTTACATTAAGAAATTTATAATTCTCTGTTGCTGACGGCAATAGTTTTATTAGTTATTTTACTGAAGAAATCTCAGTTTATATTTTAAGGTTTTCTTTCAACACATAAATATTAAATAACTTGATAAGCAACATAATATTAAAATGATTAGAAGTTTTCTTGAGACATTTTGAACATGGAAAATCGTTATTCTTTTCTGGTTTTGTTGTAATTATTTCTTATAAATTTTATCACAATTAAGCTAATATTATTTTCATGCAAACTAAAATCTGACTAAATTGTTGCAAAATAATTTTAAAAACCAATCTCTTACAATTTGCAACAGTATTTATTTATTAGTTTTAGTCAAGAAAATTGAATAATAGTTATCTATTTATTAAAAGAATAATTTACATATAATTTTTTTACTTCGATAACTGCCGTAAAATTTTATATCTTTATAAATCAGAATAGTTTTAAAGATGATTTTTAAAGCTAATAACGTATTTTGCTTAACATCATAACTTTAAAGGAAATAACTTGTAACCAAATTTTATTTTTATAGAATGGTGATTAATCAAATTGCTTTATAAATTGTTTAGTGACAAGTTTCAGTTGAAATTTTACAGTTGCAAACAAATTAAATGGCCACTGAAATGTTAATAATAACCCAAAATACTTTTAAAATGTATTATTTATAATATATACATATATATATATATATATATATATATATATATATATATATATATATATATATATATATATATATATATATATATATATATATATATTCCCTTATATTTCAGAGTTTTAATAAAATATTATTTCTAAGATTAATATCTTAAAGTAGTTTTGCGAGATGTAATCAAGATTTAAGACTTGAAAAAATGTGAAAAACCTCACATTTTTTAAGAAACGATTTACATTTTACAAATATAAAAGTATTATATTCTCATAAACTGTATATTTTATTACTTTCTAAAGTGACCCATGAATTAATAATTATTTCAGTGATTTGAATGGTACTAATTCAATGAATAATTGATGTTTTTAAAATAGCCTTATATCAGCCAAATTATGATACCAAAGATCCAAGACTCAATACTTTCAAATTTCTCAATCCTCGAATGATATCTGGAAAAATCACCGAGAGAGAGAGAGAGAATTTTTTCTCTTAAACAATATTTATATTTATAATAAGCTTAAATCTAAACTTTGTCAAATGCAAAAAATAAACTGCAAAGTTTCGATCTTGTATACAAATTGTCCATTGAAATCAAACAAAATTTCAATGTTTTGTGATAACTCTATCGGACTTACTTACTGTTTTCCCATAAATGCATGATTTGTAAATAATAATGAGTTCTTTTTCCTGTTTGTTATGAACAATTGAAAAACTGGAGGTGAGTCTGCCTGAATACATACCACAATTTGCCAAAAGATTATTCTTAAGGTATATATGATTTATTTTTAAAATTTCAATGAACACAGTACTTCCATTATACGAATTATTTCTCAAAAAAAGACTTTAATGACAATATAACCCACACAATATATTGTATAATCTCTCTCTCTCTCATTTCATTTATATTTCATATTATTTTAGTTTTAGAACAGTCTTAACAATAAGTATTTTTCAGACCAAACAGCACAATTGATGACCTGAACTTGTTGGATTCTCTTCTGAAAAATTATGATAGAAGAGCGTTGCCGACAAGCCATGAAGGTAAACAAAAGAATTTTTTCATAATATTTTACGATAAAATATATCAACACTATGCTCATTCTGTATATTAATATATAATACAGCAAAACATCATTATAAGTCTAGAATTTTAAAAAAAATCATTATTCTTAAAAAAATTATATTTCCAACTTACTTTTAAACTTTAGAAAAATTACCTAGAATATTCCAATTATTTAGACAGATAAGTCAAATACTTTTGTTAGTAAAATTACTAATCATTTTAAAATAGTGAAAAATAAAATTCTTGTATAGATTCTAATATTCAAAGAGAATTCGTAAAATAAGTTTTCTTCAGACATTTTACTCTGAAATATTTCTTAATAATTTAATGACGTTATTTGCAAATAATTTTTTAAATCAAGGAAAGCTGTTCCAAAACAATTAATGGTAATACATTTGTCCTTGTAACTAAATGAAATATAATTTATTTAATATATAATTATTAAACTATATGTTTGCACTGTATAGAAAAAACCCTTAGAAAAAAATTGTCAGCGCAAATTTAAGTGATGGTAAATAATACATTACTGGAAAGGCATTTCATACATTAGTAAAACTAAATTTTATACACATAAGAAATACTTATAATTTCACAAGTTATAATACCTTAAAACTTATAAAAATATAACTCCAAATGGAATTTACTGACTCATAATTTCTAACATAATTGAGATACGTGGTTGATTAATGCTTTTTGATTTTGAGAATATCTCTTATATATTAATCTTTCTTATTTATCTTTAACAAATCAAACTTTTACCTACTGAATTAGTAAATTCTTATTAGAATCATGAAGGCCCAACACAATGATAAGAAATCTTTTATCTAAAGATTACAGAAAAATTGAGTGAGGTTATATCTGTTAGTGTAAATTAACACAGGGCAAAAAATACGAAGTAACAACAAATTTATTGATTTCTTGTTTTCATGAAGTGTATATGAGTTCTTAAAATACTACCATCTTAAAATAACTTGAGACGAGAGTAAAATAATTTATCATATTTTTTATCCCCATACATTCAGGCTCTCTTCTGATAATATATTCATACGTAAATATCTTTTCATTACTAGTTACCATATCATTAAGAGATATATTAGGTCATAACAGCAACTACAGACAAACAAATAATTAATTTTATAAAATAAAAATATTTAATGCACCGAAGAAGCTTTAAATTTCTACTTACTTTTAAGTACACCATGCTTCTCAGACATTGGTTGTCTCTTTGTACACTTGTCTTATCTAATTTTCTTACTGAAATAACCCCTGCAGTTTTATATACAACTTGCAGTCTTTGAGAGACGAAACATAAAATTAGATTAAAAAAGAACTTTGTATCATCTAAAAAATTGATAATTTAGTCTAACCAAGCTATAAATAAGTAATTAAATTGGTAAATTTGTGATTATTTACATAAATATATAGTTACATAAATGTATAGTATCACTGTGTTCAAGTACGAAACAATCTATATAAACTATAAATATAGTAAAGGGCATCAGTTACTCTAATATGATAGTTCTCAATGAAAACCAAGAGAGCAAAATGTCATATCCTACATTTTGCTCTCTTTCCTCTCCCTCGGTCTTTTGTTTTTCTTCTCCTTTTATTCCTCTTTGTAATTAGAAAGTTTTTTAAGATATTTCTCAGAAAAACAGCCTCTAAGAAAACAAAAATTTCACAGTGATCTCATAATAAGGTTTCCACTTTTTCCTACCTCCCAATCATCTCATTTTTTGGCACCAAAACATTATTAAAGCAAAAAGAAAACTACATTCATATAAAAAATATTTAGTTCAAGTACATCCAATAAAATTATTTAAACCTGTATACTTCTTTTCCAACAGACACATTTAATATGCAATTCCAAAAGTAGTCTAATGGATTAATGCAAACATCACTGAAATGATTAAAAGAGGTCAAATGATGCATTTAACTTTAATTGTTTACATATTACACATAAAATATCCTTGATGTTTTATGTAAATGTATATATCAGTATTTTTCCTGTGAAGATGTAAAAACAAAGTTTTGCTCCATATGCATTAAAAAAGTGACTGATATTGCTCAACATCTTTTTTGAGAATGGTCCTCACCAAAAATTTTGTTTTGAATAAAATTCCAGAGATTGTAACAGAACATCATCATAAAATTTATATTTCAGTTAAAAGAAACATCACAAATCATTTGAAATTCGAATCTTGATTTATCATTCTTAATGCTTAAAAAAATACTTTGTTGATAAATAGAGTTAAATAATATACAAAATTCTTTCATTTAGAGAATTTAATAAATGAATCCATTTGGAAGTGAAAAATTAAGTTTTAATTTTAAATTGAAGTGAAGCTGAATTTAAATTATGAAATTAATTAAGTTCTTTTGTGAAGACTGTAATCAGATGTACAATAAATGAAAAGCGTATGAAAAATTTAAGATTTTTCAATTTAATGTTATTAAGAAATTTATGAATTACGTCTTTTTTAAAGTACGTTAAAATGCTCTTAGCTAGAAATTTCTTATTTAAATACATGTTCACAGATAAAATTTAAAATGATTACTTAAAGAACAGTTAAACTTTTGTAATTAAAGTAATGTATGCGGTTTCCTGCATTATTTTTAATTCTTATTTAATAGACACATGCGACACGCATGTTTGTTCCATCTTAAAATAAGAAAGTAAAATTTGATTTTTTATAAGATTTTGGCTGCATATTTTACTTTACTCTTGTTTTCTTAAGTTATAATTGAAGGAAATAAACTATAAGTGTTGAAAAAATATCTAGAATTATGCGAATAAAAATATTAAGAGGTAGTGCTCATATTTTACAGAATATTATGATTTAACTACAAAATGTTATGCAACCTGATTTTAAAATAATTTATATATGTCGGGTAATTGTTTTTACAGAATTAGTTTAATTCGAAGATCACTTTATTTCGTCAATCTCGCAACACCATTACAAACTTTGCGTAAGAAAGATAAATGAAAACTGCCTTTATATATCATTTTATATAAAAGTAATCGTGGTTATTCACAGTCTAAAAATTCTGTAGTATTTGTGGATAATTGTATCGGGAGCGCTTAAAAACCCCTTTGAAAATAAGAAAATTTCTTAATTTATTATTTTAAGATTTAATGTGAAGTAAATTTTATTTAAATTATAAATAAAATGTATTTAATAAAATTTTTAAATGAATTTATATAAATTCGTTATTTTTATAAGTATTTGAAATCTAATCTAAATATATAAAATAGTTTTTTTCTCATTATCTCTCAAATGTATTTTAGCATGCACTTCATCTTTTACCATTCATTAGAAGGAATTCAGTTAAATAGCTAGAATTAAGAGTTAAAAATTTCCACCCATTAAACAAAGTACCTTTTTCAGCGGAACATACAATTAAATATTATTTACGTTTCATTGAATCTAATCACTTACAGGCGATAACTTGTTCTTAAAAATGTGAGTCATTCATTCAACTGGAAGGAATTGTAAGGTTTCACCTGTTACCCAAAATAGTAATTTGCTGAAATTACGAACATTTCCACGTATATATACGTGAATGTAATCCTCGTGTGAAAATTAGAGATTGCTTGAAAATAGTATTTATATAACTTTCAAATAATGTATTTTTACACTTTTTATTGTAAAAGTCCCCTGATTCTGAACATCCTGTTCTTTGCAAATCCTTATAAGCTGAAAATCAAAACTAAGAAAATAGTTATTTTTAATGCAAATAAATTTCATTTAAATATAGTTCAATTATATCTTTCTTTTTTTTTACTTTAAAGTATTTAACTTACTTTATGTAGAAAAATAAATGATAAATTAACTATTAAAATGTTATATTCTTTCTTGCTGTCGATAACGTGTAAGCAATCTTGAGATAGATTGATGTTCCCTAAATCTATAATATAAAAATTATTTTCCCCTTTAAATTTATAAATTAAAATTCCCATATATTTAATTTGCTGGTTTACATGATTTGTACAAAAATAAGATTTAATAAAGCTGTGAAACAGAATGTTTTAAATAAAGAATGAAAATTCGTCACATCTCAGATATTATATATTTTGCGATACATATTTAAATAATTTGTTTTCATAAATTAATAAAAATAAGGTAATAATAACATTAACTTGAAATCTTTGTTCGAAACAATATTTTTAAACCAGCTTATTTCTAAGAATATAGACTTAATTAATTAGACTGATTATGGAATTAATAAGACTGATAATATAGACTCCGTGACACATAAAAGAAAGTGGAATAACAACATGCTAACATCTTCATTATAATCCTATTTTAATTTGTGTTAATAATACATTAAAAATATAAATTTGTATTTTAAATAATATAAATATATAAATGAAGCATTAAGTTTAGCAAATCTGGATAATTATGAATTCTATAATGCTAATTCATGTCCATGATTTTAATTTAGGATTCATGAATTATATATGTTGTGTATATTATGCATTTTCTATATATAAATGTACCCGTTACCAAAAAATGCATACCTTTCTATTAATCAATATGAAATAAAATTAATTTTAATATTACTGACGCAGAGATATGAAACAATGTTCAGATTGTTAACAAATTAGCTGATGTAATAACCACTGGAGTTACTTTGTAGATTTGAATTTATTGGAGACTGGGGAAAAAAACTTTTTCTTTTTCTACCTTAAAATGTATTTATTCTATGTATTTCAAATTTTTTTCATTTAATCACAAGCTTTACGTCTGTTTCTTTATATCTTTGGGAAACATAACAAACATTTTATACTTCATACAGCTCCAGTAAAATAACTAATTCTTACTACGAAAGATAGAATAGTATTTTTTGGTATAGAATGCACCTTTTTTTAAACACAAATAAAACAGTTTTCAACTAAATACTACAGTTAATCTTACAACTAACACCGTTATAACCTCAAAAACAAATATTATGTTGTAACATTTAAAATTAACAAATATATATGTTAAAATTAACAATTATACAAACTAAAATTGAAAGAAGTAATATCTTATAGTTAATATTCAATTTATTATTAACGCAGTTTTATATTAAATTTATGTTATGTAATATTAACTTAATTTATACTATATATATATATATATGTGTGTGTGTGTGTGTGTGTGTGTGTGTGTGTGTGTGTGTGTGTGTGTGTGTGTGTGTGTGTGTGTGTGTGTGTGTGTGTGTGTGTGTGTGTGTGTGTGTGTGTGTGTGTGTGTGTGTGTGTGTGTGTGTGTGTGTGTGTGTGTGTGTGTGTGTGTGTGTGTGTGTGTGTGTGTGTGTGTGTGTGTGTATTTACATTTTAATTTCTGGAGGATTTTTCACTTAGATCATAAAAGTGATACAATAGAATAAATTATAAATTTTTTATATTATTTCTATTTTTAAACCATAAGATATATTTCAGAAATCATTAAGTGTCCCATATGTATAATTTCCATTTATTATAATATTTAGTTATAGGTTAATATATAGAATGACTTATAAAATTAAACTAAATTTAAAAAATTCTTCAGATCACGGAATAATGTACACAGAAAAATTAACATAATTGTTTGGAATGGTATATATATATATATATATATATATATATATATATATATATATATATATATATATATATATATATATATATATATATATATATAAGCATCATAATTTATCAATTAGCAAAAAGAGATGGTATATATCATAAATTCTCATGATATCGGCTAACATTTGACAACAGTATTTGTATTACTCGATAAAATTCTATAAACTATGCTATATAATGAGATATAAACTATGCTATATAATGAGATAAAAACCATGTAACAGCCTAGTACAGAAAACCCTTGAAAATATAAAAAATTATCAAATGTGTCTGAATGTTAGAAGTAGATCAAACAAATATTAATCGCATGTGTTGAGGTGTGGGGATCTAAGGTCTCCAATTTTGCAAAACAAGGAGGGCTCAAATTGAATGACATCACCAAATAGTATGACCAAGACGATTTTCACTTGCTTAATAATATCAAATGATATAACATCTTGAATGAATATTGTAACTGCCAACGAGTGCTTTGGAAACGATGCCATGTTGCACACACACATTATGTCTGAAAACCATACACTAACCATTAACCTTTTTTCTAAATAACAAAATAGTCCAATAGAGATTGATACAATAAATCCACTACTTAATTTAAAACTAAAAGTAGCCTCTAAACAAAATAGCCCAAAAAATATTAATGCTATAAATCCACAATATTTTTTTAAAACCGGTATTTTGTAGTAACTACTTTTATTCTATCTTTTGAATTATTGCTAAGTAAATTGTTTACATACCTAACTTATATAATTTGTCTCTTAATAATCTTTGTGTTTATTCCTCTATTTTTGAGAGCTTCTATAACATTATTATATAAAATGATATCGAATTTTATAATCTTTTCTTTATAGCTACAGATATCATAGAAGCTTTATTTATTTTTAATACACTTCTTACATTGATAGAATGCCATAGTATCAGTAACAGATTTTTTATTTTTATGATGAAGCTTCACTAACAATGTCTCTACTAGTAAAATCAACGTGCTATTCACACATCCTATAAGATTCTATCTCTTCTCACAACATAATTTTTTTACACATTGATTTATTTTATATCAATATATATATTCTTTATTATTTTATCTATCATACATATTTTTTTCTAATTTGAGTCAATTAGCATATTTGTAACAATTTTTTATCTTTCTACTTACATGATTACATATTTATTAAATTTTCAAAAGTAAACTAACACTTGGATCATACTAAGCAATACGGTAATATTCTCTTTATCTGTTTACATACATAACGTCATTCAAATTTGAATTTACTAGTAAACTACTCGTGAATAGCACGTTGATTTTACTAGTCTCTACTAGTAAAATCAACGTGCTATTCACACCCTATAAGATTCTATCTCTTCTCACAACACAATTTTTTTACACATTGATTTATTTTATATCAATATATATATTCTTTATTATTTTATCTATCATACATATTTTTTTCTAATTTGAGTCAATTAGCAAATTTGTAACAATTTTTATCTTTCTACTTACATGATTACATATTTATTAAATTTTTAAAAGTGAACTAACACTTGGATCATACTAAGCAATACGTTAATATTCTCTTTATCTGTTTACATACATAACGTCATTCAAATTTGAATTTCAACTAACATCTTTAAGTTTTTCTTTACATATCCTTATACTACGTTTTTGCCACTGATTTGCAAGGAAAATGTGATATGCTTCTGTTATAAATGCCATTAATATAAGCAAAAGTATTACCTTACCTTAAAATATAATTAAGCAAAAATATTACATATATAATATGTTGTACATTTATATGTTACTGATATTTCGAAACACAAAAATAAAATATGTATCCCATATTTCATAAAATTTTAGTATAAAACTATTTCTAAAACTTAAGCAATAAAATTCCATACAATTTTAAATGCTTAAAAGAGAGTTCTAAATGGTTAAAAGAATGAAAAGAAATTCATTACTGCTTTTTTTCTGAAAAGATATCTGAAATCATACAAAACTTTTTATAATGGAGAATTATAAAATTACAGTCATACGTAATAAAAATTCATGTTTTAAAACGTAAAATCCTATAACATTTATTAAAATAATTATATAAATATTTATATTTTAACTTTTTAAATTTGTGTGCATATTTTATGCTAGCATTAATTATTACTAAATTGAATTGCGCCTCGAAAAGGAAAACTTAGCCTTCTTTCCTCCGGTTACTTACATTAAAGCTTCTCTTTGAGTGCATATAGTTTTAAGCTTTTCTACTTAAGAATCTATTCTCTGTTTAGTACTTATATATTATTTATAAGTCTTTAAATACAATTGATGCTCATTGTAGATACCACATTCTAGATGTCCATATGTGTCTATCTAATTTCAATAGGCAGATAAAAAATTCAGCCAAACTCGTTCTCAAATTAATTTTTTATGATGACTTTTTTTCAACAATTCTATTTGCAGTGCATCTCTAGGAGCAATTAATTACCTTAATAAAGAATTAACATTCAGTATTTTTTCTCTTTTAACAAAGAAGTAATTTTTAAAATTGTTATAATGTAAACAAGCATTATTTAGAGAGTGTATTGCATATTGCTACATAAATAAAAAAAATAATTATAATTAAAGTAAAATTATTTCATTTATGTTTATTTTTCTCTCCTTCTCGCTCAATATAATTTTTTTTCTAAACATAATTTTATGTACTTAGTGTATGTATGGCAAATAAACTACAGATAGAATTTCAACCAGTAAATTTTGAGACCTTTCAAAAACATTTATGGTCAATTTAATTGAATCCCTGGCTAAGCAAATTCAGATTAAATAATTTTTCTTGTATAATAAATCAATATTTTCTTTGCTTAAAATTTTGATAAGTATTTCAATATAATCTAACAAAGTAAAATTCATAAAGTATAAATTTATGATCTTATTTTAATTACGTGATTAAAACAATTTCAGCTGCATTTTTCAAAAATTAATTTTATAATCAAGTATAGTATTAATTTTGTAATAAATATAAAGTTGTTGTTATTAAAGAGCTTTCAGATAGATATTAAAAATATTTTCACATTAAACGTATTTAATTTTAAAATAATCAATCACAAAAATTTAGATCCAAATCACAAAGAAAGCTTCCATCTTCCAAAATATTTTATTAAATAAATGAAGCTCTTATCACATAAGTATCTAATTAATTTCTCTTAGAACGTTACATTTTTATAGAATTTATTTCCTATCCGTTTTACTTTTAACTCTACCGTTTGGAACTAAGTTAAAGGAAATTTTAAAAAAACTATAAAACCTTAAGGAATCCAGCTGTCCTTTAGAAATAGTTTAACAAAGTATAATGATATCATGGTAACGAATGTTGATTTCATAGGTTGCTGTGCATATTGTTTGTTTTGCTGTTCTGCAAAAATTTTCTTCCTGACAAATTTCCAATGAGTAATATAAAAACTTATCTGAATAATTTGCTTTGTGGATTTGTAATTACTCTTCGTTTTTACCAACTTTATAAAATGTAATGGAAAACCAACATTAACAATTTGTTATAAGTAAAAATAAGTACAAATAATAAAATGGAAAAAAAATTTATTGCATGGATGTAAGAAATATTAACAATATAAATTATATATTTTCTGAAGGAAATTCTGTCATTTAATATGAGATGGCATTAGCTAATAATTGCAAACTTTATGAAGAGAAAAGAGTATTATTTAGTCTTTAAAAAAGTTCCGTTATACTTTGGGATTCCAGTTTTGCTGAGAAAACTACGTTAAATTTGATTTTAAAGTAGTTTTTTGGAAAAATAGTTCAAGAAAAGGTTTTTAATAAAATGTCTAACTAGAAATTGTTGATTGAAATCAAATGGATGACTTTGTCATTAAATTCAAATATGTTTTAAAATAAGAATATTTTACAAAATATACTAAAATATTTTTCACGTATATTATTATTATTATATGAGCATTTTTAATAAGAGAAATGCAGTAAATTTCTTCTTTGATTTCTAGGAAAGCCAACAGAAGTATCCTGTGAAATGTACATCCGAAGTTTCGGCTCAATTAATCCTTCTACAATGGTAATTTTTATTAATTTGATTATACATTTTTAATTTATTAAATACTATAGTATAAAAAGAATTATTGCAATATCCGCTGCAAAAAGTGATTGCTATCTTGATATTTAATTTATTGATGAACGATAAACTATACTCAAACTATCAGTCTATACGTAATTAAACTATTATTTCTGAAAATGTTCACTTATTATTAATCAAAAAACATAGGCTATATATTGTTATTATCCTTTGTAATCAAATGATTATTTTTTACTTATTATTTTTGTTTAATTTTGTCAAAAAATCCAATTATTACGTAATCGTAAAATTAATACGTAATCGTATTCACAGATCAGCAGTATTGCTCCGAGCTTCGGGGTGTATGTTGATTGAGAGTCGATGAAATAAACTCTGAACAATCACATAAATTTTATTTGTATAACTTTATACAAGATGCCGGAAAAAAACCAGCAGTTACGAATCACAATTTTATACACAAGTAAATTTAACTGTAAACAGCTCCCAAAAACAGAGGTCTTAAAATACCTCAGACAGATCGTATCCATTAGCTTATCTCTGCCACTGACTCAGTCCAAGGAACGGTTGTATTTATAGAATATTTGGCGTGAAAGCCTAGGTCTTTCTCCAAGGTTCTGGAAGCTTCCAGGCTATCTCGCTCAATAATGGCCCTAGAGCATAGGTAGTAAAAGTTTCCAGAACTATCGATTTCTCACCAACTCTCGCCAAGTCGCAAATTATCTCACCAAGTGTTTGACAAGAATCTCACCAAGTCACCAAGTAATCGCCAAGAATCTCGCCAAGTGGTTGTTGTTGTTTCTTATCCTCACAATCTGATGGAGTCAGACTAGATCCAAGAGCCCGTTGACTGTATGGAAGTCAAATACTAGGAGAGGATTGCTAAAGAGATCCTCCTTAGAGAGACCCATGCAATCCAAAAGGTGCTCAGAAGAGGCCTGATGACTTTGGCACTTGGTGCCGGTGACGAAGGTTTTCCTGCCCTTTTGTAAGTGAGGCACTTGATGTGACCACTAGCAAATTTTGAGAGAGTAGTCTGGGTACGTCTGTCACAAAGGAGGTCAAGGGAAAAACCCGGTTTTGTTCTCTTGTACCAAATCATGGATAGGGGGTGTTTTCCAGTCCTCCGAGATTTTAGATTTTTCCCGGGAGTATAACTCCATAAAGATGAGTGTGGAATAGGGAGTTGTTGAAATCCTGCAACCCTCCTTAGCAAGATTATCTGCTATTCATTCCCATGGAGATTCACATGTGAAGGTATCAATTGCAAATGAACATCATGTTTAAGTGAAATGAGCTTTAATTTAAGTAGTATGGACTTACTAATCTTGTCGTCTACAAGAAGCCAATTACTAAGATGGTAGACCCTCCCAAGTATTTGCCTCATCGTGGCAGGAGGGTGACCCTGAGCTGAATGGGCAAAGTACGTCGAGAGTTCACTCCTGGTAGGGCCACCCAAGGCGTGAAGGCCATTCAATTATGCCCAGCTAAATATCAGTAGGCGAAGGAGCCAAGACAGACTTCTACCTCCTGGTGCTCCGGTCCTGGACTAACAGAAGCTGCATATTTCCTCACTCATGATTTCGTTGACTGTAGATATGAATGCTGCATCGTCCGTCGCGCAGAGTAAACAGGGACGCTCTCGAGATTTAGGCAGAGGGCCTCGTCCGACAGTATACGACAGTCTCCCCAAGATTCTAAAACCTTGAAAATTTTGCAGTGCAATATAAATGGTTTGACTACACCAGCGATGAAAACTAAATTGGACCAACTATTAGAAATTGCAATTGAGAGAGACATGCAAATAATTGCTGTTCAGGAAACAAAACTAAAGAAAACTTCAGTTCTTAAGAACAAGGGCTTCGTCATTTACAGGACTGATAGAACAATCAAGGGTGGAGGAGACTTGGCCTTTTTCATCAGGAATGTTAAATATCAAAGTATAGACACTTCAAATGTCCAACCCTCGGATCTTGAAATTCAGGGCATTAAGATGTTTTGGAGAGGTGAACCCTTTCATACCTTCAACGTTTATCATCCCTCCAACTCTAAGCAACTCCCTACCAATTTGGCAAACTTTTTGGATAAAAACTCCATCGTTCTGGGTGATCTTAACGCCAAACATCCAGCCTGGGGATGTTCTTGTAGCAACGCAAGAGGTGAAGATATTCTTTAATTGTCGGATGACAATAATTTTATCATCCTAAATGATGGTATTCCCACTCACAACTCCTTTAGCTACAATTCATCTGAAGCTTTGGATATTGCGATTAACAGTGCTGAGGTTTTTCCTCAATGCACTTGGTCTGTTACTGGTCCTGGACTAACAGAAGCTGCACATTTCCTCACTAATGACTTCGTTGACTGTAGATCCAAGTGTTAAGCCGCCAAATCACTGGATAAGTCGTTCTTAAAGATTATCCAATGATTCCTATATCTCACGATTTTTGTCCCCGAATTTGAGCTTGGATCTGTCTGTGATATCTGAAGAAGAATACCAAAAATATTTACAAACTTTGTAACAGTATCATTAATTAGCTTCGGTAGATGTTTTGGAAAAAGAAACATGTAATAAGATCATTATTTTTACTTCAAAGTTTACAAATCTTTTTGGTTGGAAATATTTTCGCAAAGTTGTTGGAATTATTAATAATTATTATTAAAATCAAGAGCAGGAAAAAAATTTAACATTTTAAATGAAGTATAAGAAGAAATCTTATTGAATAAATATCTTCTGGACTATATCAAGTGCGTAAATTACAGACAGTGAGAGAGAATTTTCAAAATGTTTGTAAAATTCACAAGAAGGTTTTGTGAAAATTAAAGAAACGAAATTCAAAGAGTGAAGAGTTTGCATTTAGCGTAACATTGTAAATATTTTCACTTTTACAGTATTTAATATTTTTAAAATTTCCTTTTTACAATTGATTCTTTTGTTGAGTATTAAGAGAAATAACTAGACAGTTGAGACAGCTATTTATTGAATTTTTATAAAAAATATTATCGGCTTCTGATGACATAAACTTTTAGCAGACTTAGAAATATATTTCATCACAAGAAACCCTTCACTAGAAATGTGTGATTCAGAATTTTCATGGTTTATTACTTTTTTTTGCAATTATTTTTGTTATTTGAGACTAATTTAACTGATACATACAGTTTAAAGTAGATTCCAAACTTCTACAAGTATATATATATGAAGTCATTTCATATTTGCGTGTATTATCGGCTGAATACATAAATTTTTTTAACCATCTGTATAGTTAAAAAAATTTATGTATTCAGTTTTTTTTTTTATTATTAAATTTTTTTTTTTATATTTATTAAATTTATGTATTCAGGGATGGTAGCTGAGGAATAATAATTCTTGATTATAATTTACACCTAATTGCTGAACTTATTGGATTGGCAGTACTGAAGCTAAGGAATAACAAGAGTTCATCTCAAATTTCCTTCTCAATGTTTTTCATACTATAGCATTGCAGACTTAGCTGCATAACAGAATAACTGTCTTCCAGTGAAAACACTGGGATCAACATTTATGTCATAGTATAGAAACACTTGTATTATATTAAATACGCTAATATCGTATTAAATGTTTGCTAATTAATCGAAACTATTGATTAATAGTTGCTTCCCTTTTAAATCTGTTATCAGTTTTCCAGGAAACATTAAATATACCCATCCAAATAAAGAAAATTCTGTTTAAGGAATAAGTCACTAGAGTAAATAAACAATGAACATCTATCTCTTAAATCTCTTTATTACACCTTACAATTATTTGTCTTTATTTACACACGTGTCCATAAATTAAAGATAATGCAAGTTCAGGCAAGGAAAGAGACAGAAGCCAAGCAAATGTGACTTATTTGTAAAGTCTATTTATTAAACAAAAGATAAAGAGCCAAAAAGATGTTATATGTTTGACATCATTAATAAAAATTGCGATTTTTACTCCCTGGAGCAAATTTAAAGAAAGAACCTATTTACAAAAACCAATATAACATGGTTGGTACGACGGTTAATACATAGTATGCCCCCCAGACGATGCCGTACAATGCCTAGGCATGCTGAGTATTAAAACATCGATCTGATTTTGGGAAATATTACACCACTCATCAAGCAATGTTCTCCAAAGTTCCGGTAGACAAGTGGGAGGGGGTTGGTTGGATGCAATTCTTCGGCCAGGCATGTCCCACACATGCTCTATTCGATTCAAGTCCGGTGAGTATGCTCGCCAGTTCATACGGGTGATATCCTCCGATTGAAGGCATTCGTCTACAATGTTTGTACGGTAAGGACGGGCGTTGTCATCCATAAACAATAATTCTGCACCCATGTCGCCCCGAAACCAACGTACATGTTGTTCCAGAATGACATCCCGATAGATGTGGCCTGTCATGGTTACATTCTGAACATGTAGGTTAGTTCTGGAACCAAGAATAATTCCTCCCCAAATGAGCAGTCCTGCACCACCGTAACGGAGTCGTTGATTGGTGTTCTCTTGGTGGTAACGGGTACCTGGACCTCTCCATATGAAAAGCCGGCTAGAACCAGACGGAGAGCTAAATCTGGACTCATCAGAAAACATCCCACACATCACACAACACAAGACCACTGCTGTGTTGTCCACAATGCATGTTTTCTTCTATAGGCTAACAACAGGCAACGGTGAATTGCGGTAAGTGGAACACATCTGACAGACCTACGAGCATATAGACCAATGTGCCCTAAGCGTCTGTACACGGTCTGCCTTGAAACTGTCGTACCGGTAGATGAAGTGAGCTAACGAGAGAGGTCTGATGCTGTGCTCTGTCTGTTTCTCTTGGCAGTAACTGCCAAATACCGCTCCTTAATCAGCATTGTAACTCGGGGGTAACCTGTGCCGTAACGTCTATTCACATTACCATCATCTTGGAACCGTCACCAAAGCCTGGAGATGACACTTTGGGCGATTCCTAGTTCCTCAGATGCTTCCTTCTGGGCATGTCCACATTCTAGGCGTCCGATAATTCTACCACGTAAAACATCATCCAAATGCTTCATTTTTGCCATAACTATGCGGTCATTGCACTGAAAGGCTTTTAAAGCGCTTGTGAATAATTTTACTTCTTTGCAACCATTCCTTATATACCCCTCTCTTACACTCTTGCCATTATGATGTACTATCGGCGACATCTGGTGGTTTCTTGTAATTTGCATATTATTCTTCAAGATGTGTGTTATAATGTGATAATTTTATTTTAGAGTTCAATATCTGTGTGATTCTGAATTATTCTTAATTGATGGATATGAGTGTAATAGATCAATCAAGTTTCATGCCCAACGCTTTATTTGCCGTTTTACAAATTTTGATGGGATAAAAGTGACATCAAAAGTTTGTATTTTAATCTGATGTCGCTCACTTGGGGGACAATTTAATAGCAGGAGGCTGTTTATAATTTCAAGCTATTAGATTGCTTTTTCCATTTGTAATCTGATATTTATTGTATGATGTTTCCTAATACCATTTTTATAGAGAAAGTGTCATTAGCAAGAACAACATGGACAAAAATTTGCTTTGTCTATATATTCAGTAAAAACATTAACAGTTGAAAGAGGCGTAAGGTTTTTTAAACATCCACTGAGAGGATTGCCCTTTAAAAGGTTTTTTTTATAAGCGGTCCTTGTGATTTAAAATATGTCTTGCTTTTAAAAAAATAATCAATAGTTAATGAGTTTTGGATTAATTAATGTTATAAAAATTTGTTTTTCTTCTCAATTTTCACCCTATGCTTCTTCATTCCTCCCTATTTATAACCATTGACTACGCATTTCTTCTAAGTCCCATATATGTTTCCCGCCATATCCCCTTGTTCAGCTTCAACTTAATCCTTTGGACACCAAATTCACTGCGCCTAATTAATCAAATTAATTAAATATTAATTAGCGATATTTCGGCTCCTAATTGTCGTAGTGACTTGGGACCACTTTCTAAGCTTTTAATTTTTTAATGTGCTTCTAACTAGCCTACTTAAAAAACATAATTTTATTAATAACTTTTATTTTTTTCCTTCTTAATTTTTTTATTTAATTTTATTTATTTATTTTATTTTATTTTCATTTCCACTACCTAAATCTAGGACTTAAACTTTTCAGTGTTAAAGTTTCAATTACCCCCCATCAAATTCTAATTTTATTTATTTATTTTTTAATTTATTTTATTTTCATTTTTATTTTTTTAATTGTTATTATTATTATTATTTGTTTTTTAGTGTCTGTAATATAGGGCTTACTCATTTTAACCCTTACTCAATCTAATGTATTACTCAAGTTATATATCATTATAGGTTAGAGCATTCTATTTAAAATTTCTTAAGTTTATAATTCATATTCAAGTTCTAGCAACGTGATTTCAATATTTTCTTTACACTTTTCTCAAAATTTAATGTTATTGTGTTCAATTCTTTTTTAATTATATTTTAACAACACATTACCCAATTTTAGGGATTAGAATATAATACAGTGAATATGTACCGCATGGGTGAGTACGACCAGAGGATCACTGTAGAAAACATTTTTTATCAATTATAGCTTAATTATAACAATTAGCCAATCATCTCAGTAAAATAAACATTTAGAGCTTAATTCTAATCATTACTATATTTGAAATTATTCAATTCCATCAATTTTAAATTATTGTCATCCACACCATAGCAGTTTCATAACTAACGTTATAACTTTTCTAAGGACATGGTATTTAAACTCAATAATCCCCCATAACCTCATTGGTTTTTAATATTATTATTAGGAGTTTGGTCATAACTTTTTTCGAACTCCTTAAATGACCACGTCCCCCATAGGCTTAGCCATACCTCTGACCCTATTTGTTCAGATGACTTAAAGCTCACCCCCTTTTTTATTTATTTATTTTTAAGTATATTTAGATTGTTTACCTTCCTAAACAAAAGAATTTGCAGAAAAATAGCATTAATCAATTAATAAGTATTAAAATTTCAAATTATTAACATAATTTTAAAATCTCCATTGCTCCCATAATAACAGTCCCATCTTAACCGAAACAACTAAATTGACATCAGCTTAACTGACTTTCCTAATTAAGGCCATTTTTTATAACTTTTTCAAATCTCAACGCCTAAAATTTTTCTTTTACTTAAAAATCTTAAAATTACGGTTTAATTGACAATCAAAAAAAAAGAAAAAAAACCTTAAAATATTCCACTTAGCTTAACAACTTGAGCCGTACCTCACTCATTCTAATTACCTGAATAAGTTTTTAACATTTTTAACAGAATAATTTTCTTATTTATTTTTAAATTACATTAATAAGCCTCTTAATCACACTACAGACGTGCGATTTTCGGCACTAAGAAAAGCGAACGACATTCCACACCTATTTGCCAGTTTACCCTCCTTGCTATTTATTACCCAAAACAGCAGTCTGGTCTCCCATTCCCCCCTTTTTTTACTACAAGGATCTGCTTTTTGATTAGTGCATCGATTGCGTGGGTTTTTGTGCGGTCCGTGATGGTGATGGCATCTGGGTCACTTCTGCTTCATCACTGTAGAAAACCATAAAATTCCTCATTCTTACCTATATAACAATAAACACGACAAAAAGATGGAATCAGGAGCTAATTCTCATATATCAACCCTAAGATTATCAAAATCCACGTCTAACTTAACAAACCTAGAACAAGAAAATCTATCAGTTGGCTCTATATACTTAGCAGTTTCTAACAGCTCCATTGACGAGCATTCAAAAGTATTAATTAAGAGCAACAATGAGTCTCTCAGAAAATGGTCACCCATCGTACCTCAAAATTCTTTCTTCCCTTCAGACTATTATTGACTCTAAATCAGGTAAAGGAAGAAAATGTCTTTTACCACAAAATGTGAAAGAACCGAAGCCCACAAATTGCTCAAAAAACTTAAACTTTTTAACCCAACCCCAAATCTTTTCTTACAAAAACAACTGTCAAGTGAAACTCAACAACTTAAATACTATCAAGAAATTTTAAATAAAAAACTAGAGAAACTATCAGAACTACAAAATGCTCACCTTGAATCCTCAGCAAAAATATTAAAAATGATTTACATAAACTCCAATAAGCTTACAGAAATCAAAACAAACTTATCAACTCCTCAACTCTCAAACCCATTAAACGATTCATAAGCCGCTCCTCCACTATACAGTGAAATCCTGCAAAAACCCCCAACAAATATTGTAAAAAAATCCCCCGAAACAGATATCCGCCAAAAAATTCAATCAATTGATACAAATATACGCCCTAAAAAAGTTATTTATAGGAAAAACTTTATAGAAATACAATGTAAAACACATCAGGATTCAACAACTATCAAAGAATTACTAGCCAAAGAAAATTTAGAAGCAAACTATAAAAACCCACCAAAATTAAGACTTATTCTATTAAGCGTTCCAGAAGCCATAACAGAAAAAACAATAGCAGAAGCAATCAATGAAGATCTCAATCTAAACAACTCAACATCTCCACTTAAAATAATCCAGACAAGGAAAACGCTAAGTAACAAGAATAGATGGAATTGGATATTTGAACTCCCTCGATTCCTTGGTTACAAACTATTAGAAAATAAAACTATATATCTTGGATTCAAAAGATTTAGACTAGATCAATTTTCCACCATTCAACGTTGCTACAATTGTCAGGACCTGAACCACATTGCAAGGGACTGTAAAAATGCCACATTCTGCGGAAGATGTGGTAGAGAACACACCACAAATCAATGCAAAGAAAAAGAGTGTTTTGTATTAATTGCTATCAAGAAAACAAATATGGGAAAACTATTCTACCAGTCATGCAACCTATGACCTAAATTGTGCAACAATAAAAAATTTCTTAAAAAATTTAAACCATCAATAATATAAAAAATAACCACTTCAATTTATCTTCCACCTTTCATCAACGAAATTCACAATACAGAAATTGGTTTTCTTCAAATTAATTTACAAATAAATCGATCAGCAATAACACAATTCGCACATAATTTCAATAGTAATAAACAAGACATCGCTTGCATTCAGGAAACATATCTACAACAAAACTAAATTAAAAGATTACCTTTGTCTTGGAGAAAATATCATTCAACAGATGAAGCTCCCCGTGCAGCAATAATATCCAATAATCATTCATTCTCATAAAGACTTAATTGCAATACAAATAGACTCTCAAACCACGTCCTTAATATTAATTTCTTTTTATGCCACCTCAGGTGAAGATCTAACATTAATTCTTGGAATCCTCAGAAATTTATTAGTTCAATACACATCAGCACGAATTTTAAGTTTGTGGAGATTTTAATTCTCAAAATTTGCTTTAGGGATACCGTTCAAACAATCACCGTGGTTTGATTTTAGAAGAATTTTTAAGCTGCAATTCCCTAAGTCTGTTAAATACTTCTCCTAACCCCCCAACTTTTACAGGACCAATGGATATTGGCTGGCCGGATTTAACCCTATGCACAGACTCTCTGCTCCAAGTGATTCAGAACTGGACAGTATGCGACGAGGAAACATGTTCAGACCATAACTACATAACATGTGTCATAGCTGAACCAATAATTACAGCCTTTAATAAAAGATTTAAAATGTTAAATTATCAGAAAAAATTTGTAAAATCTGTAAAACCACTCCTAAAATCTTTAAATAAACAAATGCATAAAATTAAAAGCGTAGGAAACTTGGATGAATTCACCAACACATTTTTGAATAATGTTCATAGAGCAGCAGAAGCAACGTTTAAGCAAAGAACTCCAGACAAAAAAGTTGACATACACTGGTGGACACCAGAACTAAAGGAACTAAAGAGCAAAACAAAGGCACTTAGAAGAAGATTTAAAGCATCTACTTCAGAAACAGAAAAAATTTCATGGTTACAAAAATTTAAACATCAACAAGCAACTTATAAATGAGAAATTTTGAAAGCAAAATTAACTATTTGGGCCAAGTTTTGTACAAACAATAACAAAGAATTCGGCATAATGCAAAAAATAGCTACTGTCAAAGTATTTTCTCCGACTCAGTTTGTAGCACTCCAAAACTCAACAAATGAAGATATAAAATCAATCTTAAAAGTGCTCAATGAAGCTAATTTTCCCAGAGATAACCAAGAAGAGAACACTCAATACCATACAACAGTTAGGTCAACTCCACTAATCCTTTCAACTCCAAATGATCCACTCTTCACACAAGGAGAAGTTAGTTCAATAATTAAAAACCTTAAGAATTCTAAGGCCCCAGGTATCGATGGATTAGACAACATAATAGTTAAGCTAATCCATAGAGCCAATAGCAAATTCTTGCTTAACTATTTTAATAAATGTCTACAAATAAATTACTTCCCAAAAGCATTTAAAAAAGGCAAGTCATCTTCTTCAGTAAAAAGCAAAAAGACCCAAAGTTGGCCACTTCCTATCGTCCAATTTGTCTTCTGCCTTCATTTGGGAAAGTTCTGGAAAGACTCATAATAGACAACCTAAAGCATGCCTTATTCAAAAATAACTTTTTACATAACAGCCAATATGGCTTTAGAGCAAAAAGATAAACAGACCCCGCTCTAACTGCAGTAATGGATTGCATAAATGAAAATAAAGAAAACAACAGGTATACAACTCTCATTAGCCTGGACATCCAGAAAGCATTCGACTCTCTGTGGTGGCCAGATCTAAAATTAGCACTTACAAAATGTAACGCCCCGAAAAATGTATCCCAGTGCATTTTTAGCTTCTTAAAAGATAGAGAACTGATAGCCATAGGTGACTCTGGCTTAGTACAAATGGAACATAACAGAGGCTGTCCAAAGGGCTTCGTAGGAGGGCCTGTATTATGGAACATCTATTTCAATTCAATCTTATCCGCTCCTTGGCAAGAACACACTGATATTATAGCATTTGCAGATGATACAATGCTAGTAGTTGGAGGTGCAACAAAAGCAGAACTAAAACATAATTGTAACAAATCTTTATTCCAATTCTCAAATTCCTGCAAAGATCTAAAGTTAACAATTTCAACAGCAAAATCAACAGTAATGACCGTTGGTAAGAAAAATAAAAGTCCAATCCAAAAACTACCTTAAATAATGAGAGTCTAAGGCATACAAAATGCTTGGTTTACTTAGGCATACATCTAGATTCAAAGCTTTCTTTCCTACCATATCTTCGCTACATCAAAACAAAAATATTACCAATAACCCAAAGGCTACGTGGAATGATCAGCCAGAACTGGGGTATAAAAGTAAAAATTTCTAAAGTAACATACTTAACCATTACCAAAAAAATAGTTATGTATGGATGCTCAACTTGGGCAAATCATATGACAGCCAGGAAAGAAAAATTATTAAATAATATTCAACGATTTTTCCTGCTACTGATAACAAGAGCATTTAAAACAACTTCTAGCATAGCTCTAAATACTATATCAGGCATTCCACCCTTACCATTAAAAATAGAAGCTGCTACCCTAAAAACAAAAATCTTACTGCTTAAAGAATCAATACCAATAGATGGTATTCACTACAACCCGAAAGATTTTGAAGATCCGGCCCACAAAGATTCTATCCATCCCTTCCATAGATTCAGAAACCTAACAGTATACAACCTTCCTGAAGAATTCCTAAGATTATGTAAAACTCCAAAGTTTATATCAACAGCAATAAATCTATATACAGATGGATCAAGACATGACGAGGCAACAGGAGCAGCATTCGTGGTTACACAAAAAGACCAAAAAAATTCCTCCCTACAATTTAAACTAAATAATTATAACTTTGTGTTTCAAGCTGAGGCATTAGCGGTCAGGGAAGCGGCAAAATACATAATTACCAATAAATTAGCCCCGACAACAATATGGACTGACAGCCAGTCTGTTCTCCTATCATTGCTCAACCCAATGCACAAATCACAACTCATCCGTGATATCCAGGAGTGTCTTTACACAAACACACCATTCAGAATTCAATGAAGCTGGATTAAAGCAGACATGAGCAATTGGGGGAATGAATTAGTGGACAAAGAAGCAAAATAAGCTGCTACCAATGAGGAAGTGTCAATCATAAATCTGCCGAAACCAAACTCCTTCCTAAAACTTCTCCTATATAAAAGAACCATCAGAAGTTGGCAAAGAACATGGGAGACATCGCAAAATGGTAGGTTCACCCACCATTTACTTCCAATATTCTCCACAGAGTTTCTCATCTCAAACCCTTTTATTAACTATCTAATAACGAATCATGGACCCTTCCCTGAATACTTCGCAAGATTTGGCAAATCCAATTCGAACATCTGCAAATGTGATGATTTTGGAACTCCCCTTCACTACATAATGAAATGTCCATCTACAAAGTCCCTCCACATAAAAAGGCACCATAGTCAAACAGATCTTCAATTTGTGAAATTTTGTCTAAAGGACGGTTTTAGATGAAAAAAAAAATTATTTAAATAATCAAATTCTTAATAGTACAGGGACTCACACTGTGCCGTGACCCTGTACAATCATCAACAATGGCAGATGACGAACTTTATTCGTCATCAAATAATTCATCAGATGAACAATAATGCTTTCATTTCCTTATTTTAATATTTGTTTATATCTAATGATGTTCATAATAGGGTAATTGTTTTAACTGTTAAAACTAAAAATGCTTCAAGTAATATGTAACATTAATGTCTTGTCAATTCATGCAAAATGCTTAACGAAATAATGAACACGAGTACTTTACTCGTATACCAATTATTAGTGCTCCATAACATCATGACTTAATATGTTAATTGAGTCAAATGTTTAAGAAAAATTAAATCTTGTAAATAGAGTGTCATCTAAGCTTGCATAATATATATATAATTCTATATAATTATACTTTCATTTAATTCTGTATATATAACATATGTTGTTCATAATAGAGTATAGTTATTTTGTTAATTAAATTTAATTCTTCAAGAAATATGATACATTAATGTTTTGTCAATTCATGTAAATTGTTATTAATTTAAGATTGTATAACTCCTCATTTGCTTTTCCTGTAATTACTTCTACTTTTTCTTAATATAATACTTTCACTAAATTTCCTAATAACTAGTTTCAATCATGTAACTTAACTGTGATGCAGACACCTACTGTGCTAGGATGTCTGCAGGCTTTCAAGCCCTACCAATGTGATAAACCAAAGGCTGGGTCGTAAGTGGGCCCCCGTAAATGTTACGGAAGGCTCTCGGAGATGGTGGGCATAACCCGATAACCAGTAAGTAAAGTCCGCGATCCTACCACTTCGCTAAGCTATGCTAATTACAATACTAATATATAGACGCGCAAATAAAAAATATACTCTATATACTCTAACAATGTTCGATAATTACTAGAGTCAAACCTACGATACTTCTCTCTATAAAACACGGCTCTGGCACAGTGAGCCTAGCAGTTTTGTGCGTAATTCTCGTACTACTCATGTCATTTGAAATTGCTACATTTGCTTATTTAAAGGTTAATATTCAATTTTGAAGACTACAAAGGTAGGAATGATGTAAGCTGCTTTATTTGGCTAATTGTATTTACTCTAGAGTAAAGTGTATTTCAGCATCCAATGTCTCTTTTATTCTATATGGGTTTATTTTTGATTATGCTGTGGATATTTTCCTCATGTGAGCAGACATAAATTTTAATAGTGAGCTAACTACTAATAGTGAGTTAATTAATATTTAATTAATGTAACAAATATTTAAGAAATTATAAAAGTGAATAAAAGTTTCCAGTTTACATTTTCTAAAAGTCTCAATAGTTGAAGATTTAGTTTTTAGTAAGTTAAAATATAAGTGTGTAATTTATAATAATTATAAAAAAACGCACATTGTTCAAAATAGCATAGCATTTTTACATATTTTTAAAAAATAATACTAATATGTGAACATTTGCCACAAAATATTTTAATTGGCCTTAATTATTGTTCATTAAAATAAGCTTTCATCAATTTAACTTAAAAAATTTTAATTAAATATTATTAGTTAGAGAGAGTGGCTGTGATGAAATATTTTTATTTCTATTCCAAACAAAAGTATTCGCAACATATAAATATGTTGCGTTTTTCGCAACATATAAATATGTATAATAAGTTATATTTTAAATTATATTTATGAAACTGCTTTTGCCTTAGTACCTATTGTATTAATTTCATACATTAAATTACAAAGAAATGTGTAGTCAACTGCAATTTTATGTCCTTCACTCATTTTTGCTTAACAAAGAATTTTTGCAAACTTATAATAATTAACAAATATATTACGCATGCATGTATATATATTTTAATTCTTTTCATGAAGTCTATATGAAATTTAAAAGTTTATATCATTCATTTGAAATTTGTGTTATTCAGCAACCACAATTAAATCAAAAATGAAAAAATGAAAATTTTATTTACCATCAAACGACTAACAGTCAAGATAAATTCCATGGTTAAAAAATTGGTTCTTACGCTTGGAATATTAAATTTATTTTTCATACTTTACGGTTTATTGCCTTTATTATACACGATTTTTCTTTCATGTTAACTAGATTGAATGGCGCCATTCCTTTTAATTTAGAGAATAAAAATGATTTTTATCACATATTTATCTTATGAGAAATGAAGTACGAAATTTCATATTAATCTGTGTATTGAAGCGATATGATAAGATATCAACGATAAAGCCATGAATATTCTGAGAAATTTCTTCTTTCCAAAAGTACTGAAATATTCTATGAGTGCAATTTTTATAATACTGCTATGATAATACTCAAAAATTTAATGTAATCTTATACAATAAAATTAAAAACTAATTCATTTGATATTGTTGACATACAACATATCTCACTATGATAATAAACAAACAAAATAAATTTGAAACGCTGATTAAACATTTTTAACTAAACAATTTTGCTTCTTTCTCAATATTCTCTAATGAATATCAAATCAAACAATAAAAAATTATGTACATATCTCCAATAAAAAGGAAAATATAATTAAAAAGTGCATTATGCAGAGAGATTAGAATATGAATCTCGTTGAATTAATCAATATCATTTTTTTATAAAAATAATACTACTAATGAATGTTTTTCTCTCTAATCCTGAATTCTGAATAAAATATTATCAGACATTTAAGCAATTTATTTTCTAAGTAACTTAATTTGTCAGTTGTTTACTACCTTATCACATTTGTAAAGAATAATATATACAGAGAAATTGATTGATAGATATATATATTTGGAACAGATACGAGCTACATGTGTTATTTCACGATCATTATAGTCTTTAGTATTCACACTCAGTTAAAAAAATATTCAAGCAAATTAACAGCATTTATATTTGAAATTATTTTTACATCCAAAACCTCATATTTATAAGCAATCCCAAAATAAGCTTTTTTTCCTTGTTATCCAAATTTTTCTAACAATATTTAAAGAAATTTTATTCCTGTGATATTAAAAAAGTAATAATTATTCTCTTTTACATTCAACAAGAGATAAAGAGCATTAATTTTGGAAATTTATTTTTACTCCTGCTAATTATATATATATATATATATATATATATATATATATATATATATATATATAACAATTTATTCAGAATTTATTTTGCAATAGACTAAAAAACTTCAGTTTCTACCATTTCCCTTTTACATGTTATATTTGATTTATGAAAATTTTATATTTTTCATTAAAAACTGCTTATTTGATTCAAGTATGTTTGTTTTTTAGATTATTTAATCAGAGAGAAGAGAGAGATGCAGTATATATTTTATTGGCACAATGATTCAAATCTTCTTTCTTTAACTAAGCATAGAAAGCATAATAATTTTCAACTAATATGTGTTGAATTTTCATACATTTATAAAGTTTTTCGAAATAAAAATACTTGTAAATGTAATGATTAATTTTTAACTAACCAATTAACTGCAATTGAATCCAAATGTTATTTCAATAACAACTTTCAAGTGATTAAATGCATTTAAATTTAAAAATCTAGATATATCTTTCCCTATATGTTATTGTTTTATATACTGTAAATAAAACTGTTTAGTTCTATATATACACAGTCCAGTCACATTAATCTGACACCCATGTTTTCTTGACGTCAAAAATAATAACCAACCACTGAAAGCAAGTAGAACCACAGTGGAGTTGAATGAAAATAAACGTTGTGGGGGTTGCCTTGGGTAAACATTGCAATCGTTGGCGTAATCCAGAAACGGAGCAATTTATCCGACATCTTAAAGAACCTGATCATTGGTTTTCGGGAATAAAGTGAAAAAATTACCAAAATCGCAAAGTTTGTGAAATGTTCACGTGCCACCATGGTAAAAGTATATTGTGCATGGCAAAATCGGGCTTTACAAACTCAGCTATGCGGCAAATGTGATGCACTACGGGCCATAGATAACAGAGGAGAACGACGGCTTCGGAGGTACATTCTGGAAAATAGACATGCTACCTTTGAGCAACTGACAGCTCTGATAAACCAAGAAGCAACCAACAGTGTCTCCCGAACCACAGATCAGAAACTTTTGCTGCCTCTGGACTTCTGAATCAGACACCTAGTTCATGCACCTACACTGAGTGTTGTTCTTCGGTGACGAAGGTTGTAATTTGCAAGCAAGCAACTGGACATTTATGGAGTAGTGCCAGGTAGCGTTGCTCGAGGAATCACGCTTTATGTTTTATCGGACAGATGGACGTTAGCATATACAAAGTGAAACCTCTGAAAACAAACTCCTTACAACCATTGCTATAGCAGTCCAAGCTCGAGCATTATGGTCTGGGGAAGGTTTTCCTGCCATTCTCGTGGTTCACTTATCATTGTGGAAGATATGATGGATCAATATAAATACGCATCTGTCCCTCTGTACCATATTCACCCCTATATGCACAATATTTTTCCTCAAGATGATGGCATCTATAAACAGGACAATGCATGGTGTACCTGCATAATTCAAAAAACACCAGGATGAGTTTTCTGTTCTTCCCTGGCCAGCAAACTCGCTTGACATAAACTCAGACGAGAATCTGGGGGACCATCTAGATCAGATTGCTTGCAATATAGATCCTCATCCACGTAATCTAACAAAGCTGGCCATGGGACAGGAACTTACCAGACTCTCTTCCTATACTTCTCACAGCAGTCCGTTTCGCGAAAGGTGGTTATTCTGGCTTTTTATATGTTATTGCGTTTATGTGACTAGACTATGTATTACAATTATCTTTTTTCGTTCTAGCTTAGATATCTATTGGCATATATAGTTTTATGGAATTTTAAAAATTGTATTTGATTATTAATAAAATATACTTCAAATCTTTAATCGCTTATAAGTAAAATTTTATGGTTTTAAGTCGTATTTGATCCAATATCATTTTCATTTTCCTCTTCTTTTTCTTAATCACTTTTCGTTGTTAAAAATCATTAAATAAAAGCTCATCCTAATTTATTGTTACAACCTATACAAATTTCCAAAACTAAACAATGAAATGAACACAAATTTTGCAAAATATAAAATGTACTCAACATTAAATAGATGTGAAAGTAAATCAAAATCAGTAGCTAAACCAATTCATGATTACATTGTATTAACTTTATAAGTACGTAGATTTTTAAAAATAATTTGTTCTTTCAACAACGCAGATTTTTAAGCAGTGGAAGCACCATTGCAAAATTAATCAAATGTTCACAAAAAATAAATTGCTTTTATATAAGCAATAACCAATATAATATGTATTTGAGAATTATAAGTAATGGAATTTAATTCAGTAACCCAATCTTGAGCAGATGAGGTAAAATATTTAAGTAAAGAATGAATGTGGTGTTTAGTGTATCATAAATAATGATGAAATTCTTCTTCACTTATGAAGATTTGTACTCTTCTTACAAGATAGCGTTTGCAGAGTCTTGTTTATATTTTCATCGGAATTCCTAAAATTTCCTTCTTTTTTATTCCTTTTTTTATATAAATTATGTTAAATTAAAATCAGATGTATCAAATTATATTCAGAATGTATTTCTACTCATATGAAAAGCTTTATCATTGGTTTTGTGAATGGAAGTCACGAAAAATTACTCCTGTAATTAAGCTGATGTGAACATATGTGATAAAGTTTAGCTTGAAAAAAATTATTGGAACTATGCCAAAGCTTTGAGAATATTAATTATTAATTTTTTTCAAATTTAATTGCTAAATTTATTCTTAAGAGAGTCAAAATTGCTTAATGACTATTCTCGGTTTCATCACTGATTAATTTTTTGCTTTGAAGTTTGTGGTATTAAAGCTTTTCTCATGTTTATTATTCACTGTTTTATATTTTTTACTAATTAAAGTATATTTTTATTTTAATTACATTTTAGTGTTACCTAGTCTTTTAGTCAGAAAACTGCCCAATTTTCTATGGGTAGTCTTACAGTAAATTGGTTAGGCAGCATGCCCAAATTTTGCTTATGACTTTATAATAATATATTCAAAATATTAAAGTAATCCCATTTACTATAGCAAGTTACTTGCCTGATATTAATTTAAATTTTTCAGTTATCTTTAAGATAAATGTCTTTAAAACCACAAATCCTGGAAAGTTATATAGAGTGTACTTGTAGTCGATCATTTTGGGTGCAAGCAGCCTTACATGACTTTGTATTCTGAGATGAAACCGTTTTATTCTTAAGCAGATACTCAAATAAGCCATATATTTCAATCAACTTTTTTATCTGTAGTGGTACATACCCTGATTGTACGGTATGGTGCGCTATCTCTTACAATAACTGGTCACTATTAGACACTCTTCTTTCAATTCTACCGTTCAGTGATTTATTATAGCACTCTGAAGAAGAGTTCATTGCCCTTCTTGGCATTCTCCTTAAGCTCCTTTTCCAAAAAGATAATATTAAACATTTTTTTTATAATTTCCATCACATTGGTATTATTCCTCATTAGTAATGCTTTGCAAAATATCATCCTTCAACAATCATATGCTTATGACACATGATATGCTGCTAACTTCAGACAACCTAAACTGTCACAGATCTGTAGACATCATTAATAAATGTTTCCCAACATGCATGCGATGATAAAATTAAGAATCTCTATTCATGTTTACATGACGATATTAGGGATATACAAGAAAGCGTCGCCTGCCGAGAAGGTCTTATCAATTATTGATTTCAAAACTCAATGATTTAATAAAATCAAAATGATTTGAAACTTTAAATGTATAACATTTTAACACATGCAAATTATTAAGCATTTATTTTTCCCATGAGCCTGAAACTTAAATTATTTCATTCTCATATACATGAATTTTATACTTATTTAATTTCAATATACACAAAAAAAACATCCTTCATAATATGTGGGTTTATTAAGGGTGTATTCATCAAATAAATGATATTGACAAAAATAAAATTTTACATGAACTGAAATTTGTGAAATGATTAAATGTTATTTAAAATCAAAAATAACTATCATTTAAAGCAATCTAACTGTCTGCAAATTCTCTTTTCAATCAATACATAGATAAATGTTGAATCAATTCTCTGTTTGATTTCCTTAAATATACATTATGATTTCAGATCCATATTATTTGGCAGCATTCGTAAACTCGCTACTGATAGTAAATTCTATTTATATTTACCATATTGTGCTATTTGTATACTAAAACATTTCATCCAGTCTCATTTCAAATCGTAAAATTACACACACACACACAATTTAAATCACTCTATTATTTTATATATTTTAAAGTCAAGGCTTATATAAAATTACTGTTTGCCAATAACATTATACTAATAAATTGCTTTTATAAAAAATAGCTCATACTCTTGCAGTTATATATATTTAAAGTGGTTCATAAAATTCAAATAATTTCATAATATTTCATGCATTTTTTACTGTATGGTTTTTTATAATTTTACAAATAAAATTAAATTAGGTAAAAACAATACAGGAAAAAAAGATTCTAATTTTTTTACAGCATTGAAAGTTACAATTATTTCGTGTACTTTATTTAAATTTGCTGTTATGAAATTTTTTAAGAAAACTAACAATGAACAGCTTTTACTTCAAGTTTAAAAAATAATTAGAAATTAAAAATCATTTACCATGTCTAAAACATAACCTTTAAATAAATGTAAAAATAACTCTCTTGTTTCTTAACCTCAGCTTACAGTTTATATGCAATAGTTCTCAAAAGTCATTTGAGAAAACTAATTCGTGTTTCATTAATATCGATTAAAAACATATATTTTTGCTTGTGATACAACTAATGCTACAAAATTTTAAGATTATTTAAAAGCTAAATTTTTATACTTATTTTTGAGTAAATTAGCAGTTTAAAAAAATTTTAGCAAATAAATGTTTTTGTCCTTATATGTTTAATGGTAGCCAAATCTCAATATTTATTTGTCCGTTTTAAGATTCGCATTTCCACAGATTAAGAATAGAAAAATAATTGAAGTATGATTTCTACGAATATTAAATATTTAAAAATCTAATTTTTAGTCTTAAACATTATAGTTAAATATAACGGATATTTTGTGCAGTGTACATTCATTCTATTCATGCTGCCATTTATTTGACTCCTTATGAAAGAAATTGAAGTAATGTGGAAATGTTAATAATTTGACTACTATGTTTTGCATTAGAAGCAAAATATCGCAGATGTTTTCATTAATTAATAAAGTATGCATGCATTCAGTATTAAGTAGCAAATATATTTTACGCTTATATTCTATGAAAGGAAAAATATTTTTCCCAATTTTTTATTTTATATGTATTATTTTAAATTGCAGCTGACTCTTTCTGTTTATTGTAGACAGCACAGGTTTCTATATTAAGCAAACAAGCATCCATTAACTAAATTTTGTATAACAAATATTCACCATCAAATTACTTATTTTATCTCTTTTACACTTATTTCAACTTCTTTTTAAAGAAGATCCATTAAGTAAAAAATTATCATCATTCTATTAATTCGATTTTAAATATTTTAGATAAACAATTTTTAACTTATAAAAAATAATATCCACTAGCTTAAATTTATGATGTTATTAATTATTAATTTTATGATTCAAAAATGACTAAATTTATGATTCAAAATTTTTATAAATTGGAAAAGTAGTCCAAATCAGTCAAGTTCTTACGCAATGCCATTAAGATAAAATACGTTATCTTCTTGGATACAAAAGCTTAGTAATATATTATCTTACAACAATACTCAAAACATAGCACTCCATTTATTCATCGAAATTCATTGGTAAATAAGGTTAGTATTTTTTGAATTAAAAATAGAATCCTACACACGAACTTCTATTCAATATTATAACTTTTCATTAATTTTACCAAGGATAAAATCCCCAAAAGATGTCTTTAAAAGGTGGATTGCTGCTCATTTTAGCACACGAAGTATAATCAAACCGGGATCTACAACTTAAAGTTTATTTCGAACATCAATAGTTAAAGTGTGACTCAAATTCCTGAGCTATTGACCTAAGGCCAGACCGCTAACCATTCGGCAGCCAGATCTACGGCGTCTTTAGTAGAGCTACTAATTTGATATTTTAAAGTTGATGAATTAAGATTCATCTTATCGAGTTTATACGGTATGATAAAAACATATGCTTATTTAACAAAGAAAATGCTGTGAACAAATCATTTTATTCAAAATTGTTATATTTATCACCGGTTTATAATACATTAAGCTGCAGTACAGTTTGGGCCTCAGATTATTTAATCCATTGTTATTTTACATTTTATTACATTCTTATGTACTATATTACGTGTAATTTCCAGAAAATTGACTAAACGCTCTTGGTATTTATTAATATTTTTAAGAATTTCTCTAATAAAATGCTTATTTTCGAGAAATAATTTACGAAATAGAATGAAGTTCTTTTATTATTTATAAACTAAAATTCTTAAGCATATAAAATTTTAAATTAAAGTAAATGTTAATTTATTTACATTAAAATTACATTCAGAAAATATAAGAATAATTGAACATTCATTATTAATAATTCAGTAAGCTCAGAGATTCCTTGTTTATTTTTTTGATGTGTACACACACACACACACACACAGAAATATAAGGAATTAACAAGAGGATATATATATTTAAATCCAGAAATTGTAACCCTTATATTTAAAATTATAATGAATCTCCGGGCATTTGGATTGTTAACGTTCTGTCCTTCAGTTCAACTGTTCGTTCATCTGATTCCCACCATTAGACATGTGTGTTTATACTTGTTCCAATCCACTTAACGCCGTGGGTTTCGAATGAATCCAAGCCTAGTGTATGCAAAGCAACTATGAATATCAGTCAAAAATCTTCATACTATTCACATTTAAATCTACTTAAAATTAACTTAAATCTTGGAACAGATTTTTTATTTCAGGCTATAACCGTTTAATGATTTTAATTGGTATTTGCTGTTTTATTAAAGTATGAAAATTTTATTTTGTTAATCAAATATTTATTTTATATTTCTAAAATAAATTTGATGTTTCTAATATAAATATAAACTGTCATAAGAAATAGCAAAATTTATTTAAAAGGTAGAAAATAAATTATAAAAACACTGTAATAGGTATTAATCTGAAATTAAAATTATTAAAACTATCGCCTAATTTTTAACAGAAATAATTTTCTTCTTGAAAAAGATTTTATTTTTAGGATAATCCATGAATGGTGTTATAAAGTACAATAATAAAATAAACTGTGGATTTTACGATTTCTATAAGTTCCAATATTAAATGGAAATGTCAGCTTAATTTTAATGTTAGGAATATAAAATTTAACCCGATTTTTCCATAACACAAACTTGGTATATTCCCAATGCAGCTTCATATTTTAGGTCTTAAATTTTTTCTACTTAGTTAACCCGTAGAATTGATCTAACATTTGGTTTGATTTGTTTGTCGCTCAACGGTCATTTTTTGCACACGAGGGCTAATTAGACCGGGACCTACAGTTTAAAGTGATCTAATATTTGGAAAACAAGAAAGTATTATAATAGCATGAGAGAGAGAGAGAAAACAGTCAAACTTGTGTGTGTGTGTGTGTGTGTGTGTGTGTGTGTGTGTGTGTGTGTGTGTGTGTGTGTGTGTGTGTGTGTGTGTGTGTGTGTGTGTGTGTGTGTGTGTGTGTGTGTGTGTGTGTGTGTGTGTGTGTGTGTGTGTGTGTGTGTGTGTGTGTGTGTGTGTGTCATCATACCTATCATCTTCTGATATCTAATCTACATTATAATTAACAAACATTAACTGGATTTGCATTTTATTTCCTCCTTTAATCTAATTGCATGAAATAAATAATATAAATACAACATACGTTGTAGATCCTTTTTTATCATCAGAAACTGGCTGATAGTAGTTAATTACTTGTATATCTAATAATCTTGTGTATTTTTACATTTAAGGTCAAATATTTCATAAATATTCCCTTTGAAAAATGAAAGCAAAAACTAAAGCTTAAAATTATCAGAATAAAATTACAAAAACTTTTAAATAAATATTAAAGGTTACGTAAAATTAAAGAAATATGTTAAATTTAAAATACGAAAATCATTTTTATTTTAAACTTTATTTCAATATTTTATTTTGTGTATAAAATTAAACTTTTATCAGGATTATTTACATAAACATAAATTTGAGTTTAATGTTAGTATGTAAATAATCAATCAAACAAATATAGAAAAACAGACATTGACCACTGTAATTCATTTCAGTATCAATAAATTTTTTCTGAGTATTTTTATTTTTATTCATTTTCAGTTTAGGTCATTTTTCACTTTTACATTAGAAAAGAAATCTAGATCATAATATAATAGGTGCATAAAAAATGAAATAATGATGCACTTTTTATATTCATTTCCTGATTTTTTCATTTTTAAAGTAATATGCTTGTGGTTTTCTCCTTTATTTTACCTTCATCATCCATCTCTTTCAGTATGTTTATCAGCTGCTTAAAGCACCACTCAATTTCAAATTTTTAGTGCTCTCTTTTCACATCTACACATTTTTTAATATTCTTAACCAATTTCGTGTAGCTGTATAATTAAAAACAAGAAGTTAAAAGAATTAAACTTTTTATTTAAAAAGATATCACAATAATGTGATTGATGACTTTTCTTCTTCAAGAAAACTTTTGACGAACTCGTTTTTCCTTGATGGCACACACACTTTCTTATTCATTAACTTAATCTTTTTATTTCTCAATCTGTACGTAATATATTATTCTGAAATTCACAGCACAATACTCTCATGTAACTTTAGAAGATCCAATTATTGAGTTGTTTTTAAAATGAGTAATTATATCTATACTTATATCTATCAATGGATATTAAGATATCTTTAAAATATTTCATTTTAAATCACTTCTGAATCTAAATTTTGAATTTTTTAAACTTTATTTACTGAGAAATTTAGCATTGGATGTAGATTAAAACACAAGATACCTCACTAAAAAGATTTTCTAAATTAAAATGTTTTCTAATTTGGAGACAGTAATAGAGTATATAACAAACAAATAACTTTTTTAAAAATGCAGTTGGTTGTATTTAAAAGCAACATTTTCCATAAAAATTCCCTGCAATTAAAAGTGCAGAGATATTTTGCTTTTTATTGAAATCAATATCAGTATAAAAAAGAAATAACAATATCTATTAGGCTCTCTAATGTAAGAACATAACAAACAAAATTTATTTTCTTGGAGTGTTGAAGACAGATAATAAGTAAATTTCTCAACTTACAGATAGCAATATGTTCAAGGAAATCCAATATTCTAGTGTCATTATCAACATAAATTATCGAGAAAAGTATTGAAAAACATTTTTTCCATTATCAAAATCATATTTTCTTTTACAGATGTTTGAATAAAATTGGCATTAAAGGAATTTTATTTTAAATTTCTTTCAAAAATGAAAAATATTTTTATATGTATTTCTAATGTATATACTTAAAAATATTGCAAATAATATATTAAAATATAAATAAGTAAGTTTTCAAAATATTAAACAAATTGTTTGTTAATCCTATTGAAATATCTACGAATTTCATATTTTTTCTTTACCAACTCAGTCTAATGTATATTTTTGCTCAAAATTATCGGTTTGTAATTGTTTTAGTCTGAAATAAAACTTATTTCAATCTAAAACACTTACATTGCATTTCGCGAATAATGGGTATTCATAAGTATAATAACTTTAATTTATTTTGCGAGAAAGTCAGAAAAAGTAAGCAAATTTAAAACACCAAATCTTCTTATTTTGAGGAAAAAATATTTATGCTATCAATATGTTCTATTTTTGTATTTGATGCTCCCAAAATATTCGTGTTTATCACAACTATTAATTATAAAATTTGAATTATAGTGGTATTTAAATTTTTGAAACTTTTAAATTTCATATTAGCAACGCTTTAATAACTTTACATGGTAAAACAACAAGTTTGTAAGTTTATGCACAAAATTTTTATGAATTATAAATTTGTGTTAATATTAGTTCACTAAAAATAACTGGAAACTCTAATTTAGTAAATAATAAATTTATAAAATAAAATTTTTCATATTTTTTCACAAAATTCACAGTTATCTAAAAATATATTTAATTTTATTTTATTTTGCCTTTTTTATTTCAAACCAACTCGCAAAACTTTAAATTTGAAAATTTTATCAATATAATTTAAAAAATAAGATTTGGTATACATTTTAAAAAAATCTGTAATAAAAAATTATATATATATATATATATATATATATATATATATATATATATATATATATATATATATATATATATATATATATATATATATATATTGAATATAATACAAAAAACGCTTAAATGCCTTTATATAGCATTAGATTTTTTACTTTTCTGGCAAAAAGGAAAATCTAAATTGAATATGACCTTAATTTTCATTAAAGGGAGCCACGTTTGAATTTTGATTCAAATACAGCTCAAACCAATACCAATATTTGAAAGAATCAAAGCGAATTATGAAATAATTCTGTCAATAAATTTTGATTCTTGGCTATGAGAGCAAATTTGAATAATGAGTTTATTAGAGAATTACAACCTCTTTCCTTACATTATACAAAAGCGAAATCCCTAAGACTGGTGGAAAACCAACAAATTAAAGCTTTTACATTTTTTCATTAGATTTCATTAAATCATAAAGAAAACGCATAAAGATTACATAATTACTGCATTAAATTTATTCTGCATTACATAGATATTACATTAAACTGTGTAATCGAGGGTAAATAAGCAATTTCATGAATTTCTTCAAGTTTTATTGAATATCTTAAGATTTAAGTTTTTAAATTCATTGAGAAAAATAATTCAATTCACCATTTCCGATGTATTTTTGGTATAAAAATGTTTCCTCGTGAAGACAGCAGCCTTAAAATAAAATTTATGATATTTAGCTGCAGTGTTATGTTACAGATACATTTTTATTTTCAAAATAAAACAAAATATAAAACTAAATTATATGGGGGGAAAAATGAAACAAAATAATTCCTGCCTCGAATTAAAAACATTAAAATTCTAATCCTTTTTTACATATAATGAGTTAAGAATGAATTATTTTTAATTATAAGAATTTACAACTAACGATGTAAGATATTGCCTTCTTAATTTAATTCAAAAAAAGCATAAGAGTTTTGTATTCTAAACATGTGTTTTTTAAAATAACCAATTCTTTCATCATTTTATTACTCATAAAATTTGATTTTGAAATTAATTCAATTCTAAAATTTTAATGAAAGAAATTTTTTAAATGAAGCTTTGATTATGCTGTTTTTTAGTCGAGATATTATAATTTATACAATTGAAAACATTTTAGAACATTATCTAGAATTATTCTTCAATATGAGTATATTTTGATAAATAAAGTACGCTTTCAAAAGCAATTAAAGCATAATATCAATTAAATATGAAAATTATTTATTTGACTACATTTTGATGTATCTGAAATAAGAGGTTTAAAAAATTGTTATGTTTTCAAGCTTAGCAATATGTAAATTTTGTATTTTATATAAAAATTCTGCATAAAGGCTGGAACATAACTTGCAGTTTTCTTTTCAATGGAGGAAATTGGGCGTGTATTGTCACACCATCGTAAGAATTAATATATTTTGTAGCAAAATAATACAGCTACGTGTATAACCTTGAGAGCGGCAATGGTCATTTAGATTGATACTGAAACATTACAAATTTAACAATTTTATTAAAACAAACATCAATATTTAATTGACAATCACATGCCACATTTTAATATCAAAGATTAAAAGAAATAGAAAAAGAAAATTGTTGTATAGAAATTTTCAAATGAGGAATCCTTAAAGTAGGTCAAATTATTGGTCAGAAAATTTTTAGTTTAATAACCAAGTTAAAAATGTGCGCTGTTATTTTCATAATATTTTGTGATAGTTAATTTATCATAACTTTTAAATAGGCTCAAATTAAGCTGATGATCTTGACAAAAACTTCATTAAAAAATTTAAATTTAAGTATTTTCGTAAAAGAATCAATTTTTAATGCTAGCAACTAATTTGATAAAAAAATTCCCTATAGCGTCGTCAATGTAACTTGATAAAAATTCCCTATGTTTAAGCACACTGTTGAGTTAATCAGCAGGAAATAAGTTAATCATTTATTTGTTAACCAAAGAAAGGTATATTTTTGTTTATAAATTGGTTAACTTCAAAATTTTGAAAATCTAATAAGTAAAAAACAAATTCTTAATACGTAGAACTAACAATAAATATTCATATATGCAATTTAAACGATCATTTTAATTTTAATTATTGCAGAAAAAGTTGTTTTTAATTTATTACCATTCAAATTTTGTAAATTTTATTTATTCTTAGCAAACAATAGTATTATTTTAAAAACAAGTTTAGCCTTTTTCCTTTTTAATATTTTATTTATTCATATTATATTAAAAAAACACTATATTATATATAAATAAATCAAGTAATTTATTCATTGTAAAATATTTAGTTTATCTTTCAATACAGAAAATAATTAAAATTGTATTTATTTTGTGTTTAATGTTTCTTCTAAAAATAAAAATGTTTTATAACTTAAAAGTTTCATTTTTAACATTTTCTTTATACGCTACAAAAACTTTACGTAGTGCATAATGGAGGCGAAATATATAAAAAAAATGGTCCTTAACACCATTAAACTGACTTCTTACTCCTACGTGAAATGAAACTCGATTGTCTTCCACTGAAAATATTGTCCACTTCTTTAAAGTGACTTTCTAAATAGTGAAAACTGCAATTGAGGTGTTTGTCATGAACTACCCCAGTCAGAAGGAAAGATGAAGCACCTAGTCTACTTTCGTATCAAGGAATAAATGGAAAGGATTTCTTTTTTCCCTTCTCTCTTTAAAAGTACTTTAAAGTTGATTGTGTAGGATTCGTTAAATCCCACAGAATGATACGTCCAATTTCTATCAAACTTAACGTCGAAGAGCATTGGTATATATATAGTTGTCTTACTTTAAGACAAAATATATAACTTATTCGGATATATGTAAGTTTGCTTATAACTAAGGAGAAATAATCTTATTAATTTTTAAAATATTTATATTATTAGCAGGGATTATGTTCTATATTAAAATAAATATAGTAAAGTATTTTATATATTTCTAGTATAGAATATGAAAAATTTTTTTAACTTAAAGTTAAATAAGGTAGTATATAACTAAATACAGCCCATCTCATTTACATGTTTCACATTTTTACTTTTTTCGTATTAATATTTCTTTACATAACTTTTTCTATTCATTTTTTAATATTATGCTGCATAAGATGATTTAAGTTACATGTTCTTTATTTAAATATTTTTCTCACTTAAACGTAATTTTCACTTGCAAGAGGTATAAAATTTCTTTCAATTACAAATTTATATTCTTCCACATGAAATCTCATTTTCTCTTTGTTGTACACATGGATGCTATGGCCTACATTCAGAAGATAGCGCTATGGCCTCCAGCTCAACAGTTAGTGACTTCGATAGCTCCTTCAGATATTGATGGAGATAACAGTTTGAACTGTACTTTCATAAACTCTTATCCTCAGTTTGAATTAACCCTAATATGCAAAGATATCGTCCAACCGCAAACGAGTTCAAACATCATAATTCTCTTACCATTCTTTGTGAATAAGGAAAATATACAGTTATTATTTAGAGAAAATCAATAAGAATTGCTTGTCATCTTAAGGCAATTTACTTTTTATTTATATGAAAAATATCTCAGACTTTGCTGAAAACTAGCTAACACAATATCTCTCATTTGTCAGAGGACGATCATTTCTTGAATTACATCCAGCTTGTCATTTCATGAGAGACTAATTCACATGACATCAAAAGCTGCCAAAATTTAAAAAACAAAGACATAATTTTGAGTTGTTTTCGTGAACATAGGAAATAATTCCCTCGTAAATTAATATTCTCGAAATCTTCTAAAACCTTCTTTTTCATAAAAAAATTGAAAGACTATATCTAACGGTAGGAAATTTCGGACAAATAGAATTTTTTAGTTAAAAATTTTTTAAACAATTCATTTAGAGAGTAAGAACCCTTCAACCTGGAACCAGGGGGTATGCGCACCCCTCTGGGGCTTGAGCTAGCCACCAGGCGCGTAGGCAGGTGGTGGATAGCCGAAAGTCCTGTAGGAATAACAGGATAGCCTCGAATATTGAATAAGAGGCCGCGAACCAGCTCCTGTAAACCCTGGTGTTATGCGTTCCGTGCCTAGGGCTAATTGGCACCGCGGTATTGGTGTCTTAACGGAGCCTCTAGTTGCCTGGCAAACTTCTAGAGTAATTTGCCTTGCCCAGTAACTCAGGCAATGCTGGGTGGACTTATATTACCTGAGCTTTTTAATTGTTATCTTGTGGCTGAAAAGACACAAGTAATAACAAACCTTTCTGCATTTGCAGGTGAAGCCTCTGAAGTAGACCTTCCTGAAAAAGACAAGGGAACTCAGAGGCAATCTTGTAAAGGGGCAGTTATAAATCCTTCGCTTGAGGTAGAAATGACCTCTAAACCATCTTCTTCTGGTGAAAGTCGGGAAGCTATCTCTAGCATGTCTGACTTTCTGACCAGATGGGACTGTTTCAGCAAGACCTTATCTGCTGGAAATGTCATGCGCAAGGGGAAACGGCAGAGCATATCATTTATGAATGTGAGGCTCTTGCCCTCCCTAGATTAACTTCTTTAGGCATCATCCATACTAGAGAGTTACACCTAGACTCCATTAAAGGGTTATCAGACTTTATTAATAAAGTGGGTGACCCGAGCAAATGGAACTAGGAAGCATTGGGTTTGGAGTTAATGGTACAAAATGCTGATAAAAGCAGAGGTGCCCAATGACATACAAACCCAATTCTAAGAAGAAGAAGAAGAAGAAGAAGAACCCTTCAAAAACACAAATGAGGATATACTGTATATATGTGTATAGAATCTGTGTATAGAATTTTGGTACATACAGATTCAATAATAAAATTCTTCATAATTCTGGAATTTCATAAGAAATTGGAATTTTAAAAAGAAAAGCGTATCATAGTGATATGATGATTTTATTAATACTTTTGCAATAAACTGTCAAATTTGTCAATAATATATCAAGTACGTACTGAGATGAGAAAGGAAAGTTTAATAATATTTAGGAAATTTATCACTTACTTCATCACAAATGACGAAAAGTGAATTAGTCACAAATATCTAAACTATTTGCTAAGACAGTTGCTCTGAGTCTCTTGGAAATGTCTTGAGAGTAAAAGTAAATGCAAGAATATGCCAATGGATCGATATTTATTTTTCTTCAAGCGCATTTCGCTCAAGCCGTTAAGGAAATCAATTCCGTATTTTTCCATGTGGTGCCAAGTACTAACTCGATACCAAATGGATTTTCGTATAGCTATTGTTATACGTATCGGAAAAACAAAGTAAAAATTGTGTTTTAAAATTTTATGAAAACTATCATTTATGCTATAATACATGTGGGGGGAATTCTACAAGTGTGTTTTATTAAAAAGTTACGTTTATATATAAGTTTTATTATGGGTTAACGTATAATTTTTTGAAGATGCAAAAAAGAAAGAATGAGTGAAAACTCAAAATATAACTTGAGAATATTTTCTCTTTTACCATCTAATTACATTTTTATTTTATTTTTAATTTTTCAATTTTTTAATCCTGTATTTGTAATATAAATTTGCTTTCTAAAACTCTTCTTCAAAAAATACAAGTGTCTTTTAAATATTGTATAAAATTTCTAAATAATATATCTTCTGACCTGCATTTTGGAAATTACTTTCACGTAAATCATTGAATTCATTTCAGAAATTTATTTAAAGAATTTCATCAAACTTGAATTTTAAAATGTTAACTGCATCAAACTCATCAGCTAGAAAAGTATTTCCAAACAGATAGCCAATTTCAGATTTATCATAAAGTAACAGTAAGCTCAGGTGCAGATGCTTGTTGTAGTTCCGAATTCACCTTAAATTCTTGGATTCCCAATAGAATTTCCTCGCTTATCATTCAACTATAAAGAAATATTATTAATATAAGTAATTCTAATTCTATGATGATTTAATTAAATAAACAGTAAAATTAAATGTAATTAAATGAATCTTAATACCAAAATTTTCATTTAATAAAATATTAAGTTCGCTCAAAATTTACTGCACAAGTGCTATCATAACTTTACTGTAAATTTGAAATTTCTGACTGATTTTTTTTAAAATTTCGTTCTATAAATATGCAATCTCTTCTAAATTTACATTTAAAATAATTTAAAAAGTGAAATATCATTAATATAAAAACATTATTTTACAACTTTTATGACGCTTTTATATTTACCGTTGCACTATTGTAAATTCCTATTTATTTTTAAAAAACAGTTATTTTATTTTAGTTACTTTAAATGAAAAAAGACCGTTTTAATTATTTCTCTTTTGTTAACCAAAGTAAATTTATCGACGATAAGTCAAGTATCAAGTCAAGTAAAATAAAATTAATTTATCCTTTAAAAAGCTATTTCCGTTCATATGAAATGTTTGTTAATTTGAAATAAAAAATTTCTTACATATTTTAGTTCTAGTATCAAATACATCTCTAGAAAAATTATGTTTCAATAATCCATATAGATGCGAAGTTCCTTCCTTTCATTATATCAAATTAATCAAGATAAAAAGCACTTAATTTCTTAAATGGAAATTCTTCTACCAGTCAAAGTTCCTTTTTCTTATCTTAATTGGTAAAAAAATGTTTTTTATTAGCTAAGCAAATAAATTCTGAGAAATTTATGTACATAAGAAATAATAATGCAAATTATGAAACAAGTTATTCCTCTAATGAGGCAATAATTTTTTCAGTTTTGACTCTCGTATTCGGCGATAGTTTTATAATTATTTATGAAACAAATACAATGGGTAATTAAATGTCTAAAATTATATTATTTATACATTTAATAAGAAGTTGGGGCAAATATAAATAAAGTCAATGTTTCTTTATATCTACGTTTACAATCTTTACAATCTACGTTTACAATTTTGATGCCATGTCGCCAAAATTAAGTTATTTTGTTGTTTTCGATTTACGTTTTTTCTGAAAGTTTTAGTTTCTATGTAAATTATATTCTGATACATTTATTAAATTTATTCTTTTTTATCATTAAAATGTTACTTTTGAATCGTTATTAATCTTCATAATTTTGTGTGCATATTTATATTTTCCCAATTTAATGCTAATTTCAAGAAATTTCTTCAATATGTATGAGTTCTTCAATGTTAACTAATGTATTCATTTTAAATTTCCACCTTTCCACTAGTAAACTTAAATATGTAAGAGTGAAATATCATTACTTTTTTTTTAGGATTATGAAGTTGATCTCTATTTGAGACAGAAATGGTACGACGAGCGATTAAGAAAACCAGAAATGTCAAGACCTCTCGATCTTAATGATCCAAAGCTTGTGCAACGCATATGGAAACCTGAGGTATTTTTTGCAAATGCCAAACATGCAGAGTTTCAGTATGTAACAGTACCAAATGTCTTGGTTCGAATAGATCCAAGCGGAGAGTTGCTGTATATGCTTAGGTAAAGTATAACAAAAACCCTAATTCCTTTTTCAGAATAAAAAATTACTTTCTTTTATTTTTTTCGGTAAAAAGTGAAATTGTGATATCACATGATAATTATTAATTATCGTCTTTTTTTAACATTTGTTGCTGTGTCCGGTAAAATTTTAGTGTCTTTCCTTTATTGAGATAATTTAAGATTAATCCTTTATTAAGATACTAAAAAGTTAAGAGAAGTACAATTAAAATATTCCTGTTAAAATTTGATAGTAAAAAATTTAGTTAAAATTTAATATAAGAACATTATAAAGATATTTTTTGAAAATATTTTCTAAATTCTAATTCAAAATTTAGAGTTAAAATTAAAATTTTTTCAATATAAGCCTTTGGATGTTCAAAGTAAGTATATTACGTTTGTCATCTATATAAATAATTTCTATATATTTCCTATCATAAATTTAAAATAATTAATCTTAAATTTCTTATTATTAAGTAAATTACGTTTGTCATCTGTATAAATAATTTCTATATATATTACCTATCATAAATTTAAAATAATAAATCCTAAATTTCTAATTATTTCTCAAATTTTTGATTAAAATATAAGATTAAGACTGGTTTATCAACTATTACAAATGATGCACATTTCGGTAATTTTCTTTTGAAGTGAACTGATGTACAATTTCAAGAGTTTTCCTTAAATGTTTCACTACAAAACTTATAAATTAGCATAAAGAACTTAAAAATACCAGTACTGGCAGCATCAATATAATTAAGATTATGTAATATTAAAATTAATAATATTAAGTTAAATATTTCATTAACAAAATTTACTTGTAATGAAAGGAGTGTTCATTTTTGAAGAAATAATTCATTTACTATATTTGAAGAAAATTGCTTTTTCTGGTTACCATTTATAAGGTCTATTATAGAATGAAGTTTCCAAGTTTCATAATAAATTTTTGTTTCGTTTTTCTTTCCACTTAATGTCATTCAACTTAACTCGTAATGTGTTGTTTTCTCTTTCTCACACACTTTTCGTTTTTACGTTATTAATAATTATTTTTTGAATAACTAAAAGGAGGGTAAAGAAACGAAAATGTCACCAAGAAAATAGCATAAGCAATAAATACATTTTGATTCAACACAATATGAAGAGTGGTGGAAAACTGCCAAAAGATATTTCAGTTTGAAAACATTTAGTACAATAAGTTGGCAATTGTAAGAGATTTTTCAAGAATTAACTAGTTACTGGTATTATGTCATCAGTAATTTTCCCTACAATGCATCTGAAGAAAGCAAAATTATGAACAAATTTCAATGAAACGTTTTGAAAATCATTCGCAAAATTCATTCAATGATAAATAAAATTTTTTCAATAAAGTTGCTTTCAACGTTAAATGATGTTAATTAAGCTTTCTGCAGCTTAAAAATTCTTAATATAAAGGAAATTTTACAACTAATTCTTTAAAAAATTTTCATTCAGTGTTGATTTGAAGTTTTAAAAAGCTTATTAAAAATAATTCAAAGTACTACTTCCTAAATTAAATATACTGTAATGAAGTAGATCTAATACCGATTCAAAAAACAACATTTAATACTCGCATATATATTAACATAATAAATATATTTTCATCTTTACAGAAACTTGTTAAATACTAATGAAATATACTATATTTTTATATTATGGAAATAACAAAAACGTTAGTAGTCATTACATTATACAACTGTTATGTTAACAAACTTATATTACTAACCCTGTTTGGATGATAATATTGTCTCAATAAATTTGAAACGTGATAATTTCTTTAAAGACCTAGTCCAAGTTTCAGTTTATATCTGTTTTTCACCGAAAACGAGAGTATATGTTGAAACATAGCAGAGGAAATGTTAAATTTCTGGATAATTGAATTGATATAACATAAAAGAGATACTGAAAAAAATACTAAAATGCATTACAGAACCATTACATAATTGTGAATAAAAAATAAATTTGTACCCGTATTCACTTGTATTGATTTGTATTTCGATTATACAAACTTTTGCCATCAAAATAGAAAAATGCATTATCTACCGTATCACACAGACGGTTAAAATGTTCTTAAGTCACCTTTTATGTATAAATTCATACCTTATATTCAGTCAGCAACTAATTTCAGAAATAAGTTGCTGACTGAATATAAGTAATGGATATTTGACTTTATTAGGTTTGAATATTTGATCCTTTATAATTTACTAGTGTCCTTTCAAAAATCCGTGAATTTAAAAACTTATTCCTTTCTTTATTTGCAAATTTAAGAGAATATCTTACTCTCATATACATTGCTGGACAATTGCTAAGGACGGATAACACTATCATCCATAGCAACCAATAAATGAAAGGAAGCAAAATGTGGAAAATTAGAATAAGTGCGGGATATAGTAAGAAGTATGCGTATGCTAATTTTTTTTCCACGTCTGTTCATCACGTGATAGCGTTCATAACAGCTTCAAAGGTTTTGACGCGTGTCGACAGTTGTTTCAAGTCAAAGTTTTACAGAAAAGATTTAATAGGGGAACTAGAAATTTTTGGCGTGTCTTCCTGACATCACTTAGAGGATTTTATGCGTGGCCGAAGTATTGGAAAGATCGAAGAAGGGCGAAAAACAACAGATGTTGCCAGGGAGTTCGACATTGCTCACAGCGTTGTTTCACGGATGTGGAAGTCATTTAAAACTACTGGTATATGTAGTAGGCGGCACGGGGTAGGTCGTGTTAGAAGTACGACGCCTGCAGAAAACAGATATATCGTCCTATCAGCAAAAAGGAACAGGCGCACCACAGCTCAGCAGGTGGCAAATCAGTTTCTTGCTGCCTCAGGAAAGCAGATCTCCCGAAAAACTGTTGCCAGACGTTTGAGGGGAGGAGGATTATACGCCTGCAGACCTGTTGTGTGTGTCCCATTGACCAGACAGCACCGTACCGCCCGTTTGCAATGGTGTCGTGAGCATCGCAATTGGACTAAAAAGGACTGGGCATGCGTACTATTCTCGGATGAGAGTAGGTTCAGTCTGTCATCGGATTGTAGACACCAACTGATCTGGCACGAGAGTGGTACTGCTTATCGTCCAGAAAATATCCCGGAAAGGGACCGATATCCGACATGCAGTTTCATGGTGTGAGCCGGCAGCATGATCAATGGTCGCACGCAGCCTACATGTGGTTGCGAATGGGACTATGACGGGCCAACGATACATTAATAAAGTTCTACTTCCTCATGTTCGTCTTTTCCGTGGTGCTGTTGGTGAAAAATTTGTTTTTATGGACGACAACGCAACATGTCATCGAACACTCGCTGTTCAGGATTGTCTAGACAGCGAGGGTATTCAACGTCTCGTATGGCCATCACGTTCTCCAGATCTAAACCCCATTGAAAATGTGTGGGATGCTTTTGGGAGGCAATTTGCTGGTCAAAACTATCCTCCGACAAACAAGAACACCCTCATCCGTGCACTCCCAGAGGAATGGGATAAATTGCCTCAACAGCTGCAGGATAAAGTTGTGCAAAGTATGATATGACGTGTGGAATGTTACATCACATTCCACGGTGAACATATCCCGTATTGATACCTTTCTTCAAGGTGCCTGCTGACTTTTAGATGCATTGTTCCATTTTTCCGTATGCAGCATCAAATGAACATTTTTTTTCTTTCAAATATTTCACAACTTTTGTACTTTCCAGAACAATAAATATTCTTTATTCTAATGTCTGAACAATGTGGCAACTATATTTTATCCTACTATGCCTCATGTCTCGCTTAATGTTATGATACATTGCAATTTGTGATCCATCCTTAGCACAATTTTCCAGCAGTGTATACATATGAGCTTACATATACACAGCTCTCATATATATATATATATATATATATATATATATATATATATATATATATATATATATATATATATATATATATATATATATATAGATAGATAGATAGATAGATAGATAGATAGATATGCTTGTTGAAATTTGTACTAAATTATCTTCACTACTCCAATGTCGAAGTATTGTAGCAACCGCATTGTCTGTTGATGATAACTCTTTCAATTTATCAAGGTAAACCAAAATAAGAGTAATTTATCTTTAGAACAGTGCCATCTTTTTAAAAATATTTATAATTATACTCAAAAGTATCTTACTCTCATATGAATATCTCATTAAAACGGAAAATTAATTAGTACTTTATAAATATAGAGAAGTAAAAATTCTGTTACATACACATTTATTTTATAAAAAAAGTTACCTCTATTGCGTAAATTAAGTACTATAATTTCCCACACAGAAACACAAAAGAAATAATAAATTGTAAATTTTCTATTACCTTATTACACAGTTTTCATTTAAATTTCAGTTAACGTCTTTCTAACTATATCATTTAAGGAGATTTTTAAAGAAATAAAATATTTTTTATGAGTTTTCATTCCATTTTCATAGAAATGTAGGTTTATATTTACATGCAAAACCTTTTAAAGTATTTCCATTATGCTAAATCTATAATTTTTTTATTTAGTTATGTACTAAAATTCAGACTAGTTCAAAATTTTACCTCTCATGACATTAATACATTTCTTTCTGTTATTAATGATCTACTTTAGAAAAATAATAAATCTTTATTTTTATTAACTACAAGTATATCTTTATCCAGTTATAATTTTAAAATGTTTCTATTAGTTTGATTAAATTTATTTTACTCTCTTTGTTTTATAATTTGAGTTTTCGCATTATATTTTTATAAATTATAGAAAATGCGAAATTTTTATCATGAAAATTTATGCATTTCATTAACATAATGTGCTTCATTCGGCAAAATTAAATACCTTATTAATGGAGCTGTTAAAAATGTTAACTTTTGTTCAACGTGGCCTAGTTGTAAGAGAGTGTTCTTTAGAGCGTAAGATCGCAAGTTCTGTTCCAGCTGCTATTGAACAATAGGAAGTGCTTGGTTGGGATAAGCCAAGGAGCAGGAGCTGACGAAGATAGACAAACGGGAGAAATGTGCAAGCTGAAGGTTATTTGCTCTTCTGCGTGCTCATTAGTCAAAGAGCGTACTTGAGAATTTTCTGGGTTTCCTCCTTTGTGACACGTGATTATGGCCCACTATCTATCTCCCGAAAAGTTCTCCCGAAGGATGATTTACACTGTAAACATCAAGAAACATTACAATGCCTTAGATCGTTATAGTGTCCACTACGTAATGTCAAAAACATATCCCTTGATATGTTAAGCTGTTATTATCTATAAGATAAAACTTTATATTAATATTTTTTAATAAAGTTATAAAAACGTGTTTTTTTAGAGGAAACATGTTGCCGTCATCTAATTAGACAATACATTGTAGAGTAAAAATGTATGTTCTATTTTATTGTGTTTACTGAAATAGAAAGCTTTTACTGCAATTTAATTTAGCTGTGAGAAATGAAAATAATATTTTGAGTAAATAAGAAATACTTTAAATAAAATAGCAATAAAATAACAATTTTACAATCTGCATAGTATGAATACACAGTTTAACATATTCATTCTCCATGCAGTAATCTATTTTTTGAATTGAACTCCATCACTATTTTCTTTATTGTTATGAACTCCATTAAATGTGCAACGTAAAGAGTGCTCTAAATTAAATCCATTAGATGGTTCCATATATTTTGCCTAAAAAGTTACTATTTATGAGAGAAATATATTTAGTTTATTGCCATTTAAAATCATAAAATACACATAAATAACCTAAAACGTTACAGATACAGTGAAACCGCTATTTTTGATTCGATCTGAATGGTTTGTGCCATTAAAATAATATTTCTCAAACCAAACTCTATTGCATTTTCTTTTTCTTTGTTAAATCAACATTAAATAAAACTCTTAGACTTTTTCTAATAAAAAACATTTTCTCCTTCCTTTTAGAAAAATAAAGATAAGTAAATAAAAATGAAAAGTTACATGTTTAATTATGCAATTTTTAAAAAATCTAAACTTTACTAAGCATTTGTAAAGTTTAAAATTCTGTTAGGTTTCAGAAAGCATAAAATATAGCTTCCTATCGGAATACATTTTTTAAAGTGGACAAATTCAGTTTAAATATATTTTCCGTATTTTTTGTCCAATGGATTGCCATTCAAAAATAAAATGTCAAGTTTTCATGCCATAATGAAATATACATTATAAAAAAAGTATACGAAAGCCACTTAAAAGATAGCATAAATTTTTTTGGGAACCATTACATGTCAGTATTTTATTCTTATACTATGACTGATATCCCGTTATTCTAAAAATTATGTACACTTTCTGCTTGTCTAGCAAAAAGGAAAAATATAATTTTGTAAAGAATTTTAGAAACTAATATTTTGGCCATTGATCAAGAAATCAAACTTGTGAACAACAGGCACATTTTTCATGAGAGACTAAATTTTGCTACAATTTATTTTTTACTAAATCATGACAGTTAAGGATTTTTAGTTCACTAACATTAATCTAATTTCTAATCTAAGTTTTCTTTCATTTAAATTTTAAAAATTTATAAGCATATTCATTGGATTGTGACCACAGAAAGGCCTGTTGCATTGCTCACTACTTCATAGAGAACAAACTATATTACCTCTTATTAACATGAAATTGTATTAAATAAGCCTGAGATACTGCTTTATTGCACTTGTTAAATTCTTAAGGGAAATTTATATCATCAGAATGTTAGCAACAATGAAGCAGAAAAAATAAATAATGAACCAACAGAGAAATTGTACATTATTAGATCACAAGTACATATTTAGAATCAATACTTTAGAGAAAACAATGTTCTTACCAATATTATTATTACTGTTCCATGGTCATTTTTAGCTGACGCAGATCAATTTGAAGAACTTGTCTAACATAAATTTAGTTCTCAGCGTTCAATAGAACTTCACACAAATCATTTTACAAAGGCCTCTGGATTTACTTCTAGATTTATATCATTGCCTAACAAATTTCGGAGTAGCAAATTACAGCAGTTACGGTCAACGACCTATCGCATATTTTTTCCAGTGATAATGACTACTGCGTTCAAATATGATGATGTGAATCAGCTGCTAAACCAATATTTCTTATTACGTGATGCACATTTGTTACAAATGGTATCTGATATTTGAGGAGTAATTTGTATGACAAGCTGATAACTTTCATTTCTTATTCAAATATTCTGTACGGTTACAGATCGATATTTGACACTTATTTTAAAACCGATGATGTATGATGTATTTTGTGCCATCTCAATATTGTATAGAAAAAAGCCACCTACAGCATGTGTACTTCACATTAATATCTTATTATGATCTACTTCAACACCATATTTTATCTATAGAATATGTTTTGCATTTTATGTAAAAAATAACTTACGATATTCCTAATTATTATCGACTGCATTATCATATTTATGTGTCAAAACTTTTACCTAAAAATATATAATAAACTTATTTGACTCAAAATTCCATTAAACAGCAGTTTGTAACATTTACAGATGTGTGGCTGTGAAAGTATTAAAATTAACATCCTTTAAACATCTGTTTCCTTGTTTTATAATAATATTAGTATCTTCTTATTCTTAAAGACCCAATTGAAATTTTATTTTGCATTTGAATACAATTTGTTATTCAATCATAAATTTAGTTATGAATGAAATTACATTACAGGTAGTCTTCGAATTTCTCGCATAATTGAGTTCAATCAGTGTGTTCTGGGAATACTAAATGTTCGAAAACGTAGGAATGTAAAAAAAATAAATGTTCAAAAACTATGTCTTAAAATATTTTTATAAGTTTGCAAACTCAATGAAGATATCGAAGTACGTTTAAGTATCTTTGGGAATTTTTCATTAATTCTTATCAATAATTAATTGAATACACCTTTATTTTACTTTCTTAAAAAGATTTTTATAACATGCTGTATTTCTCAATTGCCCAGAGGATTTGAAATGTACATTCACCATTGCGATCACATTCTTCCATGACAGTCAGACATTTTTCAAGATGCAGAGACTTCTTTTATCCTTTCATATGTCAAAATCTACATATTTTTATCAGTTTTTTTTACATTCATATATATTGCCTTAGTTATATATATTGTCCTCGTAAAATAAAATTTAAATTATTTTTTATTAAAAATAAGCTATTAAAAACTTATTTTTAAGTTAGGATTTCTTCTTGTACAATCCTTTGTATTAAATGCGTAAACGTTTTCGTGCCAGTGTGTGCTTAAAAATCATTAATGTTAGTGATTGTTCAACTTCAGGAATTATGAACTTGTTCGTGAATTCAATTTTTTACATTGAATTGAAATGCCTTGTTTTTATTTCCATTTGACGAACTTTTTATTATGACCTAAAGACGGCTGACAGCATCCAAGATAGTAGAACAATCTATCGAAATCAGTTGTTGGCATTCTGGATGGTAGCAAACTTTTTCGTAATCGACAAAAATAATTATAGTATTCTATTAAAAGTGTGTTAAGTAGCGCATTGCATTAAACCCTAGAGCTACCTGCTTTTTCTAATTTTCATTTATTTATAAAAATTAATTATCAGAATAATTACAGTTAAATAGAAATTCTATTGGCAGTTTATTCCCTATAATGCAAAAATTGATACAGTATATTTTTTCTTACTGTTATTTGGTCCACATAATTCAGCAAATGTGTTTCCAATTTAAAATGTCAAAATAATTTTCTATTATGTAATTTTAAAAACATTTAGAAAACATAATACTTACTGTTGTTTCAAAAATAAAATAAAATTATACACTTCTGCAACACTTTTCACAAGTATATAAGACTAACACAACTCGTAAAAAAAGAAGCATTACAGCAAAAATTCTCAACATTATTGTATTAATTTTATTCTTTTTTGAAGCAATTTCTACAGTTAAAGTTTAATAACGTAGACCAAGATTTCAGTTTAATTTAAGGAACTACAATAATCGCAATAATAAGAGCAATAATTAAAAATTCCTATTTTATTTAACATAATTATTATAACGTACTTAATTACTAAATATGATTACTACAACTTTAGCAGTTAGTTAAATATATTTAATGAAAAAGTACATCTTTTCATTAGAAAATAAGCCTCCTGAATGTAAGTGTGAGTGTTTCATTATCTTATAACACTTAATCTTCGTTACAATAAATCATTGTACAGTATTACTCAGAAAAAAATTTGCTGATACATGTGAATCTCTCTAATAGCAGCTTCACTCAACTAATATGATTGTAATACGAGCTGAAGTAAAAAACTTTAACATATATTTCCGAAATTGTTGTAAACACTAGTAATAAGTTTGTATATAATTACGGTTACAGTAAAAGTGAGTTTGAAATCTTTTTATAGCAACTTTATTTTCCCTTAGAATAATTATTAGTGAATTGAAGTGCAATACAAATCGTAAAATAACATATGCAACAAAAAACAAATAAAAATTGGTTTCAATCTTGGTGACTGGTTTCGTAAATTACTGTATAATATATCATTGAAGATATATATCATTAAAATATCATTGAAGAGTAAATATCACACACACATATTGAGAAGAGATTTTTAATATCAATTAAAACTGTAAAACGCCTGGAAAAAATTCAGTGTAGCTTTCAAGGATTACAGCATCTTTCAAATGAGCCAAATCTCATTCATTAAGCTTGAAAAATTTTCATATCTTTAATTTTTATTTAATTATAAGATCAGAAGTTTATCAAAATGATAAATAGTAATCGAGTTAACCACAAAAATATGACCTTATGGAAGACAATTGGGTCACCATATAGCTGTTTTAATACTTGTTAAACACATCTGACAACACTCAAAAAAGTGGAAGAAGTCCTCTTCTTGTTTTAGGCTTTTTCTTCACGGTCTCATGAATCTAGTTTAGCGCATTGGCGTACCAAATATGATAAGCTATATCAATAACATTATAAGTGCATATCTTTCATTCATCTGGATATGTTAGTTATTTCGAAGTGACAATCAAAAGTGGGTGGTGTGATTTTTAAAAGTTTACTTTTAAAAACAATAAACATTAATGAAACGATATTTTCATTCTATTTCATATAAATTTGCAAGAAAAATAGTTTTAAAGTGCCAGATACGTAAGTAAAATGTGTTGTTTACATTTATACATTTAAATTTTTATGAATATATGGAATATATGTAGCTGAAGGTTTTTGCAAAAAGTTTCTAAGCGATTAGCTGATCAAAAAAAGCAATTTTCATGTAAATGACTTTAGAAATGAAAGGCATACAAATATTTTTAAGAGGAAATTAAATTTTCTAGAACATTTAAAAATAATTCCTGTCAAAAAAAAGCATACAAGAGAATACGTTCGAAAATGTGTGCTAAATTTATCTTTATATTTAAAAAATTATTTAACTGATTTTTTAATTTTAATAATAAAAACAAATATTCGTGAAACGCAACTTTCAGTTTTTATAAACTTAACGCTTTCAGAAATCGATATTACAATTCAGCATAAAAACCTAAGATTGGCTGAAGTTTTTCCCAAGTAATTTATTTTTCAAGTATGTAAGAAAATAAATTCCTTTAGTCTCTTTAATATAATAAATTGCTGTAGTTGCGCTGTCATTTGATTAGTTGGCTACTAAAAATTCTTGAAGGAATATGGCATGTTAAAAAGAGTAGATATAAAATTTATCTTTTCATTATATATTATGCATTTTCAATACCGATTTTCCAAGTGGAATAATGCGTTTTTAATACTGGAAAACTTCATTCATCTTCGTCAAATTTACTTTTTTTACATAGTGAAAGATTTGTAAAAAAAAGTATATCTGAAACTATATTTTGAAACCATATTTCTTTCTAGGTAATATACAATAGGCAGAGTTATTTTTAACTAAATTTAATTTTTTTAAATATTATATAAACACTGATAATACACACCTTCAATTATATTTGCATTTCTGTTTGCACCTATAATTTCATTAACCAAAGATACGTAAGCAAAATTGGAAATCTACATATGAAGTTATACAAAAAATGTATAAATACTGCCCTAAACTACAATATAGGATCCAAAATATTATATATATATATATATATATATATATATATATATATATATATATATATATATATATATATATATATATATATATATATATATATACATATATATATCACTGATAACTATAATAGATGTTATACAATAAGTGACATCGTAAATTGTATTGTTTCTTTGAAATTTGTTTGCTGAACATTGAATGAAAACAATGCGAATTCCAAACGAAAATTTCAATTCGCATTGCAGAGAAATAATATAAAATTCTGATGTCTAAAATGGCCATTGTTTATGATTTCTATATGATTTCCTAAATGATTTGCGCTAAAATTAATTTTCTCAATTTTGAAGAATATCAGCAGAACGTAAAATATAACATACCTACGCTGAAAAATAAATCAAATTTAAACTAGAAATTCTTCACAGCCTTTAAAGTATATTTTTTAATATGAGTTATTTTCTGAAAATAAATTAAAATAAAATAACTTATTTTATACATCAATAGAAATTTTCAACATCTGTCAATACTTAATGCCCCTTTAAAATATTAAATGTGATAAAAATACAATAAATAAAATCAATTTGTCTGAAAAATTAATAAGGGCTTTAAATAAATGGTACGCTGATATATATTTCCTTTACATCAAAGGAGTTTTATACTTCGAAATTTTATTAAAATGCCAAAATTTAGGTTTTAGGATATATTCTTTTAACAGAAAGATTTTAAATTTATGATTTCTATTAAAAATTCAAAATTATGATATTATTTTTTATTTAGTTGATTATAAATACATACATACACACACACACACACACACACACACACACACACACACACATATATATATATATATATATATATATATATATATATATATATATATATATATATATATATATATATATATATATATATACTTTGCATTACGTATAATTATTGGATTTACTAACTGTTTTAAATAGAATGTAGTATATTTAAAAAAACAAATTTTAAACATAACTGTGTGTGTGGTTAGTTTACTATTTATTTATAATATTAATTAACGTTAACATACATTTGTATAAACTCCCATTTTATATATTTTACAAATTCGATTGTTCTAAAATTTAATTTTCTTTATAATAGATTGAAATTGACTTTTTCCTGTATGATGGATCTTTATCGTTTTCCTCTCGACTCTCAAGTTTGCACCATTGAATTAGCTTCATGTAAGTTAAACAAGACTTACCATTAACTACATTAGTATGTTAATTTATATATACGAAGTGTTCAATTTATGTATACGAAATTTGATATTATTTGATTAATATGATGTTATTGACTATAATAATTTCTGGTAATCCATAACCGATAGCAATATTTCCTTGATTAAACTTATTGCAAGTTTTTCTTATGATGAATGAGAGCTCTATATAATGCGAAAGTATTTTTCCCCATATGTTGATTGTACGCCGTTTCTTTTTTGGTTTTTCTTATTCTTCAACTATTATTCTTCGATTTGAATTAAAAAAGTTATTTTTTCTATCAGCATTTTAAATGATAAGCTACAATTAATTAGGGGATATGATATACTTCAATGCGCGTAAAAATTGTGAAACAAACATCAAAGTTAACACCTAACGCATCTAATTTTAATGATAATGGAATGAAATTCTTAGATACATTAGTCTAATTGTTAATTTTATATTCTTTTAGAGAGAAAAGTTGCATCTTCATTTTCATATTTTTTCTAATACAATAATCAGAATAAAAGATAGTATTTGTTTTATGATTTTTGTTTTACGGTCCTTGTTAATATGATTTCACATTGAATTAACGTATTTCCAATTCAAGGAAAAATTTAAATTAATATTCATATTAAATAGTGAAATATCAAATAAAATTGGAAGAATTTGCTGCTCGCAAATGAAATTTCATCTTAAGAAGCTATGACTTTCTCTCTTAATCCTGCAAAGTATGTTGTGGTTTATCTTTATGTTCGGTCTCGAATAACCTTGTGAATTTATCAGCGTATATAGGGACATTTTGATATCTAGAAGAAAAAAGACTTAGTCTTAACGCCGGAGGTAAAAAAAGCTTAGTCTCACCTTTGGAAGAAAATACAAAAATAAATCCATCTTTACTGAAAAATAGCTCCCACTCACTGTCAACCACGGGATTTGTACTGAATTTTTGACAGATCAATAGGTAATTCATTTTCATCTTTTTATTTATTTATTTCAAACATTTTTCTCCAACTTACGTGCAAAATTTTTATTTTTTAACTTTAACTTGCTTTAAACACATAAGTTTAATTCTTTTCTCGATAATCTCCTTGAGCCAGCGCAAATTATTTTCTTTTTAAAAATATGTATAGCAATAGCAATCACAAAAAGCGGGAATATTAAAATTTGTTTTTAAATTAATTATTTTGTATTAATATATATATATATATAGAGAGAGAGAGAGATAGATAGATAGATAGATAGATAGATAGATAGATAGATAGATATATATATAGATAGATATAGATATAGATAGATAGATAAATAGATAAATATGTGCGTTGATACTGGAATAAGAATAATTTACTATTTGCAAAAAAATAATACTAATAATAATAATAATAATTATATATATATATATATATATATATATATATATATATATATATATATATATATATATATATATATATATATATATATATATATATATATATATATATATATATATATTCATAAAAGCAACGAGTTTTATTTTTAATGTATTTTATATAAGTAATTTTAGGCTCACTAATATGAATTACGATTATTAGCAAGCTATAGTTCTCATTATTAAGTTATAAATATCTTTTTAATTTTAATTAAAAATAGATAAAACATTATATTATGTATAATTAAAATATATAGTATTTTTGTTTTAAATTTATTTCATCGTTAATTTTTGAAATCTTATATATAAAAAAGTTACCTTTGTCTTAACTTTATCAGAAAAAATCATAAAAAATCATGATTTTCAACATAAAATGAGAGATCATTATATAATTTCTTCATGATCACAGAAGCATTAATTTCATTAGCGGCATGATTTGCTTAAAACTTTATATAAATTAAACATTAAGATATATCTGAACGTGTAAGAGCATTCCTCCTATTCCCATCTACTTCAAAATGGCAAATTTGGAGATAAAATTCAATCAAATTTCGAGATAGAACTCAAAATAAAAAAGGGTCATTACTAGTCTGTCTTTACTGTTTGTTGTTCTAGCCAAGGACTCAGAGTTTAACAGCATTTAATTCTTACTAGCATACACTGCTGATCATCAAAAGAGTACAAAGATTATATGAATTATTAAAGTTAATTTATAGTGTAAATACAGTTTTATAAGTGAGATTAAGGAAATAATTAAATCTTTAATTGTCGCCTTCACAAAACAGGCATACCATAGCTACTCTCTAGGCCCTTGAATGAAATAGACATCAAATATATTGATTGAAAATGGCAGCATATGCTGCTTTAATGTAGACAAACACTTAAGATTACATAAGCACGTAGAAACTTATTTATTTATTTATCATCGTTATATATATATATATATATATATATATATATATATATATATATATATATATATATATATATATATATATATATATATATATATATATTTGTTCAGCATTAAATGAATAAATTCAGAAAAACTGTGAGCAGTAGATTAAAGAAGCTTAATATGTTCTTTGATATTTTTTTTTCAAATATGTAAGATACGATCTTTGGGATGCATTAAACTCATTAATACAACTTTATAGAATTATGTTCCTTTTCATGAGGGATAATTTTGCTTAATAGTTATTAATTTTGCTTGTAATTATTGGCAAGCAGGAGTTAACGGGTCATCCATCTAGCTCTAAATAAGCCTTTACAAATTAAGATAAAATGCAAATTAGACAAATATCGAAATAGTTATCCAATGATTATCTCGTCTATCAGTAGATGATGTATTGTTAGCCAGATGATCTCAGATGAATGATCAGGCTTCTTCGATAAATGATACGTGTGGAGAAATTATGCCTAGGAAAGTAATGCAATTCAGTAGACTAAAATTGGTAAGTAAGACCTGAAGGAAATAAAGGAGAATACATCTCAGGCATTATGTGCTGACTGCTTAATATATCAATAAATTCGTATTTGGGAATAGGGAAGTGATATTCAGAACTTCTTCCAAATCATAATATCAGTTACAGGATTAATTCCATAAAATCGGATGCATGAAATAACATTTCACTAGTTTGCGATTCTCCACCATATCCAAACACAAACTCGACCAGCATAGTATTGCAGGCAAAATCAGGTTTTTTATCCATAAACACAATATATATATATATATATATATATATATATATATATATATATATATATATATATATATATATATATATATATATATATATATATATATATATATATATATCAAATTGATGAATGTTTTGTGGATATTCAATGTCAATAAAAGTTGATGAATTTACACGAATATAGATATTTGCGTAACATGCTTGGATCATAATCGTTCATGTAATTATTTGGTGTATGCATATTGTTGCATTGTATGTAAAATATATACAACACAAAAAAATAATAATAAAATTTTATTATTTTTTGTGTTGTATATATTTTTTGGCCAGGAATGTACTTATGAAGCTCAAGCAATTTCAAAACTTTTTTTCTTTTTTGACTGAATGGAAAAATTTTTATAATTCCCTAAAAAAAACAATCCTTAATATACACACATACATGTCTATAAATTAATGATAATGCCTAAACCGGCAAATCAAGGTGCAGAAACAAAACAATCATGATTTATTCATAATGCCCATGCATTAAGCAAATGAAAAAGAACAAAAGAGATGATGCATGTTTGATATTAGCCAATCAAACCACGATTATAGCTTTCTAGAGCACTTGCATCATACATCGCCCCCGTGCAACTGAACAGTACATTCTTAGTATGATGGTTAATGCATCATGTGTCTCCCATACGAAGAAATATAGTGCGTACAACACACAGCCATACTGAAGGTCACATTATAGAGTTGTATTTAAAGCAGAAAATTCCACTCCGTAAGAAATGCTCTCCGAAGGTCTTGTACAGATGTAGGATGTGGTTGATGGATTGCAATTCATCTGCCAAGCACGTGCCACACATGATCTATTGGATTCATGTTCAGTGAGAATTCTGGCCATTCCATACGAGTGATACCCCCGATCAAAAGCAGTCGTTGACGATGTTCGAGTATTGAGGACGGGCATTGTTACACATAAATTTAATTCAGTGCTCACGACACCCCTAAACAAACAGGCATATTCTTCCAGAATGATATGTCGGTAAATATGACCTCTCAGGGTTCCGATTTGAACATGCATATCTGTTCTGGAGCCCAGTATAATTCCTCTCCAAAAGAGCACTACTGCACCACCGTAAAGTTTGCGTTCAATGTGTTGTTTTGATGATATTATGTATGTGGCTTTCCCTATACAAACGTCCAACGTGAATTTGACAGTCAGTTAAACCTCGATTCATCGGAAAACATAACACAAGTCCATTGTGATGATGTCCAAATTCTCTATTCCAGGCTAATCGCAGGTGACAGTGAGTTGTCATGAGCGAAACATATCTGACCAGACCTGATGTTAAATGAACTATGTGTAATGTTGCCTCACGAGAAACTGAAAGCATATTGACCATACTCTCTGAAACGTCTGCATACGTTTTGCCTTAAAACAGTCGTACTCGTGACTGATAACTGACGCGACAGGTCTATTGCTATATTTCGTCAGTTTTGTTTGGTGGTTACTTCCAAACATCAAAAGTCATTTGGTGTTGTCATTCGGGGCTGACTTGTACTGTAACGTCTAATGACATTCCATCGTTGCCACAGCCTAAAGATGACACTTTGAGCGATTCCAAATTTCTCGGCTACTGCCATCTGCGTACTCCCACATTCCAGCCGGCCAATAATTCTACCACGTAAAACATCATCCATTTGCGTTCTCTGTGCCACACCTATGCTATCATAGCATTGAGTATCATATGGACTGGTTGTGACCACGTTTTCTTCTTTGCCACAGGTCCTTATGTACCCTACTATTATGCTCCTTTAAATTGCACATATTTTACTTTTTTCTTTCGCTTTCGATTTTCGTATGCTTCTGTATTATATTTAATTTATGGTTATGAGTGCATTTTAAGTTTCTTATCATTTTCTTCAATATTTAATGGTTGAACTATTAATTTTACTGAAAAATATTTTTTTCATCAATCATAACACGTCACGCTGAAACATTACATCATATCAAAAATTTTAAAAAGTATGCAATTATGTATTCGTATTTTTCTATATGTTTATATATATAATAAAAATTATTAAAAAAAATCTAAAATGGAGCAGCATGCAGCAAATTCATTTTTTATTAAAATGGTAATTAAATGCTTGATATATTATTAATTATTAAAGTAGGAATATATCATGAGAGATTGTACTCAAAATTACCATTCCTTAGAAATTGATCTTCGAACCTGTGAAGGCAGCAAAACGCGAAAAAAGATATAAAAACAATACTAGTTACGTTCTTTGATGACTTTACCATTATTCATCAAAAAGTCAACTCTTTATATTTTATAATAAGTAACACTAGCATTCCTTAGGACAAGTACAATAATGGACCAAAATATTTGTGTCTAAGTTTTATAATTCCAAAATTTTCCATCGCATAATAATGCCCTAGTTAGTTCATAAACATCTTTGAACATCTTGCATTTAGAGGGTTGAGATACATTTCTTGTAGTTTCTTCCTAATTTGATCAGAGACAAATATTTTAAGCGTATTTTAAGATAGCAGCATTAAATTGCGATAAATTTCTATAGCTCATGAAAAATAAATAATACGTTCCAATACTCTGATAATATCCATCTCCATCGAACCAACATTGTTGACGGCTATTTAATGCTTAGGTACATTTCAGCTATAAGACAACTGACTTGTTCCTCTGTCATTAATCTCATTAAAAATCCCTAAAATTATCTTTAAACTCTTGTGAAACCCCGCTAATTTCAGCTATTTAGAGATTATCTTAATGGAAAAAGGATTATTGCTATCATTATATGGGGTTGATCACTTTTCGGAAAACAGTTTACTCAATGCTGCTAATTTAGAAGTGATTATGTTCTTCATTAATGAAGTTTTCCGGGATATTGTTCCTATAAAATACCATGACGTGTGATTCAAACTTCCTATAATATGTATCACGTAAATTCACATCATTATATAATTTATAAACATCAATACTTCCTCTTTTTAGATAACTTTTATTTACATTAATGTTTTTTAATCAAAGTTTTAAATTTTCCATTCATAAAAACTATACTGGCAAGTACTTAAAGTTTTTGAAAATGATGAACAAAAACAACTGACTTTCTAATCCTTCAAAAAATCACTTTATATACTTAAATGAAGATATGAAGTTATTCAAGAACAATAATTTGCTTAACTCTATATGGCTTATAGTATCTATAAGTGTTTTAACTTATGTATTATTTAAAAATATTATTTTCTAAGTCGTATACTACATTCCGAAATTATAAGCTGAGCTCTAAAATGAAAAATGCTTCAATAAATTAAGTAAATTTTCATAAAAGCATTTATTAAACAAAATTCTTCTAGGAGAAATTTTTAAAAAAACGTAATAGTAACCAGTATTGCACCTTTCGTTTACTAGGTTTGGTCCTTCCATCAAATCCTCTGAGTAATCATAAGAGATATAAATTTTGAAAGAAACAGTACAGTGAAAGAAACAGTACAGTACAGAAATGCTTTTATGATACGAAGTTTTAAAAATTATTGTTCCGTAATGATGGATTCATCGTATCAAATTAGTGTTTCCTTAAAATTTCTTTACAAAATAAAATAACAATAATTCATTTTAATCGAAACTGCTAAAAGAAATCAAAAGAAAAAATCATTTCCATGACCAATGAATAAATACATTATTTCAATAGATCTTGTGCAGATGACAGTTCCAAATGTTCCTATTATGAATTTTGTAAATAAAGATCTTTGACAAAAGTCCTTTTCTTTTGTTAACGAGATTACTGACAGTAAGTATTGTATTGAAGATTCGAATTTCTTTAGAATAAGCTATTACCAAATTTAACGCAAAATATCTTTACAGAGTATGAAGGTCAGTCATTAAATAATTTCCCAAAGTTTGCTTCTTCGTTATATACATAAAAGCAAGCAGCAAACATGTTTAATTATAAAACTGAAACTCTTCTTTATGAGATATATTTATATAAAATAAATAAAAATACTTTTATAAATTGAACATTATTTACTAAATAAGATGTTTTTATTGAATTGAAGATTATGATCAACAATTTTAATAATGGAAATATCTTATAAGCAGTTTTTTTTATTTTAATGCATTTATATACATTTAGTTTTTAGTATATTATTTCAATAATATAAAATTTAACGGGCTTTTTTCTAACTTGAACTGATGAGCTATACTTTTAATATGGTATACATTATACTTCTAAAACAGAATTTTTTTATAAACATGCTTCTTAAAATATAATTTAGTTCCTTGATTTAAAATATGTATTGTAATCTTACACTATTGCTTAAACCAAGTCGCTAAATTAATAAGATCTTTGAACATTTAAGATTTCAAGTTTTTTAAATTTTAAATAATCCGCGCGATATAATCTCTTTTATTACCTTACAAATCAGCATTCCTTTAAATCGCAATGAACATTCAAATTAGGTTAAATCTAAAAATAAACATGAATTTTGCTTCATATAAAAAATTTTCAATCTCTCTCTCTCTCGCTTTCTCTTCTTTTCTCATCAAACAGAAAATTTGTCTGCATAAATGTCATCGATCCAAATAATTTATTTCAAATTTTATCACTTAATTTAATTTTATTCAAATGAAATACTACACTCATAAATTTCTTGAATGAAAAAGAATTCACAGCACAAAATTAGCTCTCATAAACAAAGTAAAAGTATTTTATTACTATGATATAAAAAAATAATTTTGTATTAAATTTTAAGAAGCCGCTCTATTTAATAAAGGTAAACCTTGCAATGATAATAAATTTGTGACTTGCTGCCTTTTAAAACTCTTATCGCACATTGATGATAAAAACGCAAAACATATTGACTTCAAAATAAATTAGTTGTTGAAAAGTTTATCGTTTGGTGAATTTAGTTCCTAATAAGAGACAGAATTTTTTCCTTTCTTTATAATACACTAAAAAGTGATATTTTTTCAGTTATTTGATTATTTGATAGTTAGCCTCAAATTTGATAGTAGTATTTGATATACGGTTTTAAAAGTCATTTTTAAGAGTAATTGAATTTGAGAAAATGTATCAAATATTTTTACTGGTGTTATTTTGTAGTGTCGCATAAAATTATCTCAAAATTTAAAAGTATTTCAATTATATATTTTTATTAGCAAGTAATTCATCAGTAAATATAGGTCTGAAGAATTTACTGCTGCAAGAATGTTATTCTTCATGGTTAGATTTCAGGATTAGAAACTATTTTGTAAATATTTTAATAAAAAAACTCTAACAATGCATCGATTTAACAACAAACCATTAAATAACAAATTAAAAATTGACAAAAGTTTTATTTTCGCCTTTATTATTGTTGGACAATCCTAACATCACAGTCCAGCTGGAAAAAAAATGAGAAAGAGTAAATTAATAATATTATTATTTTTATATTGATTGGATAACGTCATCGTAACGACGTCACCAGAATGCTGTTACAACAGTGGTATTCCTCTATTCTGAAGGACGATACTAAGGCGCTTGATGAGGCATTCTCCATCGAACCTTTCTTCCATACCATGCAACAGTTTGGACTCTTCAGGCTTGATTGGTGAAGAAAACATCTGTAGTGAAGTAACCTCAGGAATAAATGTCTAGAAGACATACACTGGTTTTATACAATCCATGGAAACTGTAGATTTTCAGCCATTGAGATCTATGAGGAAAAACTCTCCTTTCGATGCACGACCTTGAATGGAACACAACAAAACTGTTCCAAAGGCTTTCGAACGATGTCTTTGCAAACAAAGACACGAAATGCTGTTTATATATAGATTGGGTTCGTATAGATTTATATTTGGCAAAACATCAAACCAACTCAAAGAAGTATGACACTGAATAGACGCTTTGAGCTGTCTGTGTATTCTTTCTACTATACCATTGGATAAAGGGTGGAAGGTAGTAATACGAGTTTTTTCAGAACCGAGGAATTTAGATAGTGAACGAAGAAATTCACTCTTAAATTAGTTTCTTGGTCAGTCGCTATGACTTCCGGTTCTCACAAAATCGTGATATCCAGCCTACATAGAAAGTCTCAGCTAGTTTCAGTAGTTTGGTTTACCAGTGGAAATGTATTTAGCCATCTAGAAAATCTGTCAATACAAGTTAAAACATATTTAAAATCTTTTGAAGGAGGCAAAGGACCTATAATGTATATAGGTATGGGACTAAATCTGAAGCTGAGCAGTTCGAATAAACCAATTGAAGATTTTGTGTACCTATGAATTTTTGATTTTTGGCATTCTATACAATTTTTGCACCCTGATTTAACATTTTTACTCAATGAATTTCAAATGAAGCGTTCTTTAACTAAACTTATTATACCTTTAATATCTGGATGAGAGATATTATGCCATATTTTGAAAACTTTCCAACAAAATGACTGCGGAACGAAAGGTCTTATCTTCTTTGTTCAGACATCACAGTAAATCGTATGTTCAGATACACAAACAATTAACTACTTCAACTCAAAACCAGTACCTGATTCGAGTAGATATATCAATAGATATATCGAGTATAATTTTGAGAAACAGGCATGTCATTGTAGTCAATACAAACTAAGACATTAATTATCTCTATTCGAGAAAAAGAATCATCTACTATATTTGTAGATTCTGATATAAATCAAATATCAGCTTAAAATTGACCAATAAACTCAAGATGTCTCATCTGCGTAGGTAAATATTTATCATGACTTTGCTGGGATGCAAATGTTAGGGAGTTATGATATGTGACAACAATGAAATTTCGACCCTCAACAAAATGTCAGAAAAGCATAATTGCACAATAAATTGCTAACAATTTCCGGTCGTAGGTAATATATTTGCATTTTGTAGAGTTTAATTTTCTCGAGAAAAATTCAAGATGTTCCAGCTCGTTACCTACATGTTGCTGAAATACCACGGGCATGGGAGTATCTAAAGCATCTGTTACTAATGACAACTGAGCGGCATGTTTAGGATGTGCTAAGACTGTTGCATCAGACAACAGTCATTTTGCATACCTTTTTGTTTCTTGGTCCAAATGATAACAGTTTTGTCCCTTTTTACTTTACATTTAAATAAATCATGCAGACAGGCATGTACACCTTCTGCATTTCTCAAAATCCATTGATAAAAGTTCAGCATAGCAAGAAACATGCGCAACTCGGCAATAGTATTTGGTAAAAGAAATTGAGCAAAAGCTTTCACTTTTCTGGAAGGGGAGAAGCTCCGACTGTGCTGAAATTTGAAGACCGAGAAAATTAAATGTACCTTTACTTAATATACATTTATCAATATTTACACTGTCCGACATTGAAAATGCAACACCAAGAAGGAGTGGTTAGAAAATTATACAAATTTTAAGGTGGACTCACATTGCCTAGTTATGCAAATGATGTGAAGTGCGCAGCTCTCCAGAGCACGTAGAATAAGATAGAACCGGTAGAGTGAGCAATATTCGCTGCGTTCTTGCCGCTTGAAAAATAATCGCTGAAAGTTTGTTCATGTTGGAAAGGGCAATTGTAATTGCAAAGAATGCCAAATTATGATCGATGGAGTCAATTCCAGAAGAAAGACGAGTTTGCAAGGAATAGGACTGAGGAGGGGAAGTTATTCCTTATGGCAAATCGCAGTTGACAGACACCTGGATGTGTCCACAATGCAGCGGCTGTGGCGAAGGTGGTGGGATCAAGGAACTATGGAACTTTTGTGGGTGGCGATGCAACCAGAATGACGTCAGCACGCGTGTATCGACGCTTTTAACGGAACACAGTAGCGGCTCCACAAAACACGTCTAATAAAACTCTGCAGCATGTGCAAGGTACCCTGGATACTCCCATACCAAGCAGAGCCATTTGCGGTCGATTGATTGTTAGTGGCCGGCGCTCATGCTCTGCCGTTAAGGAAACTGCTATTGATCCCACAGTATAGACGTCAACGTCTAGAATGGTACCGGATTAAAGCGATTTTTACGACGGAGTGGCACAGGATCATTTTCTAAGGTGAGTCACACTTCTGTTTCTTCAGTGTTAGTCGCCGCATACGAGTATGGTCTCGACGTATTTCTTAGCTGTCTTAACATCTCAATCTAGCTGAGAAAAATGAGAGAGAGAGTAAATTAGTAGTCCTGCTATTTTTATAAAGATTGGGTGAGACGTCATCGTAACGACTTCACCATAATGCTGCTGTCACAGGTCATATCTCATCTGAGAAGACAATCATTTGCAATTCCATCATCCACATCACTCTAATCCATTCTAAATATTGGCATCTGTCCTGAGGGGTCAATGGTAATCTTCTGAATGAACGTTTAGAGCGCAGTCACCACTAGCAGTCATTTGACGGTGAATGATTATACTCGATTTGGAAGCATCCAGGGTGTCTTGCACATACTGCAGAATTTCAGTAGACGTGCAATGCGAATCCGCCACCACCTCCAGTCGGACGAGTCGATCCACGCATGCTGATGTCACTCTGGCTGCACCGACACCTCGTGAACGTTCCACAGTTCCTTGTTAAAACCATCATCGACGCAGCCAATGCACTGTGGATGCGTCCAGGTGTCTGTCAGATGCCATTTGACGTAAAGACTAACCTGCCTTTCTCAGTTTCATTACCATACCCCTCGTAAAATCGTGTGTCTTCTGGATCTGACTTCATCGACTATGGCCTAGCATTCTCTGCAATTACAGGCGTCCTTTACGAAAAGAACAAACTTTTAACGATTATTTTCCAAGCAGCAATAACGACACAAATATTTCCCGCTCTGCGGGTTCATCACATTATATCTTATACGAGCAACATGCTCTGGAGGGCTGACCATTTCGCATCGTTTGCATAACTCTTTGAGATGCGTCTACCTTGAAATTTGCATATGTTTTTTAGCCACTCTTTCTTGATGTTGCATTTTCAATGTTGGGCAGTGTATTTTTTTAATTTGCAAAGTAAATTGCTCAAAATGAAATATTAGTGCTTTATATCTACGCTAATGCCTTAACGTTAATGCTAATATCGTAGGTTAACTCGTCAGCTATCATATCATACACAATGTGTATATTAATGCATACGATAATATCTTAAAATTAAATAATTAGTAAAAACTTTAAGAGAAATTTCATAAATACTTCATTTAAATAATCTACTTATTGTAAGACATTTCTTATTATATTATAATAATGAATACATAACTAAAAATTTCATTAGCTATAATATACACAAATGTTATAGGAAGAGCAATAACGCTATTCAGACAGTAGCAATATTCCATTTTCTACATTAAATTCCCTAGCTGAGTATTGATATTAGCTGCATAATTCTGCTTAATTCCTTTATCTCACGTTTCTTATCTGTTGAGGAACCTTTCTTGGTATTAAATCAAAAGGCATTGATAGATTTTCTTATAACCTCAATACCATAACAATTTATTTAATTACAATAAATATAAATTAATATCGTTTAATAAATTGAAATAATGAATAATAATTTTCAATCAGTCAAAATCTGAAAATCAATTAAATACATAAATATTAATTTTTGGTTATTTAAGATTATTCTTTATATATATATATATATATATATATATATATATATATATATGTGTGTGTGTGTGTGTGTGTGTGTGTGTGTGTGTGTGTGTGTGTGTGTGTGTGTGTGTGTGTGTGTGTGTGTGTGTGTGTGTGTGTGTGTGTGTGTGTGTGTGTGTGTGTGTGTGTGTGTGTGTTGAGAAAGAGAGATCGGCAAAGTATGCAGCATTGGGATTCTATAGATTACCTAGGCATTAAATAGAATTCCAGAGATTTTTAGGCAAGGTATGAAATAAGAGAACTGTTCTTAGTAGTCATTTTTGCTTTTTGTATATCATTTATTAACTTCTGGTAAGTAGTTTCGGTTCAGAAAACACTATTTTTTGAAGAGTTAACTCTAATTTTCACAGTTCATAGTCAAATCATAATTTCATGTCTATAAACCATAACTCCTTCACAAATACAACAACTTACTTCTCTATTTTAATGCTGCACTGCAAATAACTAATTTTTGTTGGAGAAATTTAAGTAAAACTGCGTATTTTGACACTCCCATACAAACCACAAAGTCCTCGAGGCCCTCGTTAAAAGTCACTTGCCTTGCCACGTGATATTCGAAACAAATCCGAGATGTATTTTATATTAGGTCAATCGGAAAGTTCTGTCCGCTCCGGTTACAATCCATTTCAACAAGTATGCGCATATTCCTGTGACACATATTTGTCTCTCTCTATTAATCGTTAACAATGTATACACATTTTCGTCGCAGATGAACTAAAACGAAGTTCATTCTTGTTAGTATTTAGTGAGACGTGATCGTGTACCCATGGCTACCGACAAAGTTCATTTACGCCATTGTATTTTGTACGAATTCCAACAAGGAAGAAATGCTACAGAAGCGTATAGAAATTTATTGAAAGTGTTTGGTGAAGGTACAGTTTCTGATAGAACATGCAGAAGACGGTTCAAAAAATTTCATGTAGGTGATTTCAACCTTTCTGATAAGCCACGCTCTGGGCGACCATCTTTGATCGACGACTATACTGTCAAGATCATGTTAGAGCAAGATCCTTTTTGACAACATCGGAGATTGCGGTAAGGTTTGATTCAGCTCAACAAACCATTTCCGACGAATATTCGGAAACTAGGGCTTGTGTGGAAGTATTCGAGATGGGTGCAACACAAGTTAAATGAGAAGAATTTGAATTATCGAATCATCATATGCACATCTCTGCTTGCACGCAACAAAATCGAACCCTTCTTGGACCAGATCATAACTGGGGATGAAAAGTGGATTACCTATGAAAACATCATAAGAAAAAGGACATATTGTGAACCCGGAAAAACTGCCCCCTCTACCTCTAAACCGAAGTTGAGCTTGAACAAGAGAATCTTGTGTATATGGTGGGACATTCGAAGACCAATACATTTTGAGCTGTTGAAACCAAACGAAAGCTTAATTCGGAGAGGTACTGTCAGCATTTGGATAAATTAAAAACAGCACTCCAAGAAAAGAGGCCGGCGATGTTCAATAGGAAGGACACCATACTGCTTCATGACAATACCAGGCCACATGCTGCTTTGGGGACTCGTCAGAAAGTCGCAGAGCTTGGCTGGGAATTTCTGTCGCATCCACCATACTCCCCGGACCTAGCACCATCTGATTATCACTTGTTTCTGACCTTACAAAATTTCTTGCAGGGCAAACAATTCAAGAACGAAGAAGATATCAAACAAGCACTGGTTCAATTTTTGGCCTCTAGAGATAAGACATTTTTTAAAAATGGGATATACAAATTGCCATCACGCTGGCAAGAAGTCATAAATATAATGATGGCAATTATATTATTCAATAAAGTTTATCCAAAGTATGAAAAAAGTTATTCTTTTGTATTCATTCTAAAATGGACATAATTTTCCGGTAGACCTAATACTTTCCTGTTTCTTATTTGACATTCTACAGAATGTCATATTTCAAAAACTTTTCCGTCATTATTTGCGAGTTTATATATATATATATATATATATATATATATATATATATATATATATATGTGTATATATATATATATATATATATATATATATATATATATATATATATATATATATATATATATGTGTGTGCACTATAAGCAGCTCTCTGTGTACAACCAAATGTTTTAAATTTTAATAATTTATAATTCACACACACACCCATAAAATTGTTCAGAATATTTAAAGATAAACTTACCTCGTCACAATGAATTATTTGGATTCCTTCAAATATTGGTGTTAGGCATATATTTTTAAATGAAAATTTTTGCAAACATTGCTTTAATAGCAAAAATTTTAACTAAATTTCATAAGAAACTAATTTACTAATTGCTAAAATACATTTCTATAAGAAATAAAAATTAAATTTTACGTGATTTCCTGTACAATCCCTTCTATAGATATTCAATAGAATTGTGTTCTTTATCCATGTGCATTTGAATTGAGAAAATTTGCTGAAATGCATTTACAAAATGATATTAAATTGAAAACAAGTCACTTAATACTCAACTCAAGCATTTAAAAGTATTCTAATTCTTATAAAATAATGCTATAAACATTTCTACGTAAAGCGGGAAAAAGATAATCACAAATATTAATTTTTCTCATTTTCAAACTTCGCAGTATGCAAATTTTGAGTTAGAAGTCGAAGATAGTTTAGCGACAGTGAAGGAGATTTCACTTTCAACTTAATATAAGACAAAGCGGAAAATAATGATCGACATTCAGTAAGCGCGTTGTTTCGATGACTACGATGTCTCAATAAAGTCATTTAACTGAATCAGTAACTTTGAGAGTTGTTGGTGTGTTAGAAAGGGCTAAACGTAATCCGAAGTTGCAGACGCCATGGGAATTTTCCTAACTGTGATTTCCAGGATCTTGAACCATTTTTTCAGGCCGAAGATCAGAATAAAGTCGTACACGTGCAACAATGCCAATGAAGGTCGTTGTTTAACGTTAACATGTCGGATAATCCGAAATATAAATGCCACTCTTCATAAACAACTTCTTCGCTCAGCTGCTGATGCCATAATTTCAACACAAATAGTTCAAAACCGCCTTCATGCTATCCGCAAGCAAAACCAATGGCATGCATTACATTAACAGCAATGCACCATCACGCCCGCAGAGGGTAGCAGCAGAGCATGGGAAATGGAGGAGAAACGAATGGTACAGTATTCTTTTCTCTGAGTCCCGTATTTCTCTTCATCTTGATTATACGTGTATTCTCATTTGGAAGGAAAGTGAAACAAGTAACTAGCCTGTGTTCGTGCATGAAAATGTAAGATATGTGATGGGAAGTAATGGTCTATATGGCATTTCCATTGGTAGGCGCACCGATTTCTATGTGATTCAAAATGGAGCTCTGACCGATTGCCAATATAGGGATACGATTTTCAAAACTATTGTCATCCCTTACGCTGCAGCAATTGAAGATGACTTCATGTTAATGGATGACAAATGCAGGCTACATCTTGCTAACTTGGTGAATGATTTCCTTTTGGGGAAGGAATCGTATGAATAGAATGCCTATCATGTTCTTCGGATGTAAACCCAATAGAGCATGTTTTGGACTCCTGACAAACGTGTTGCTTGACGTCTACCACCCAAACAAACTCTCCCAAAATGGAAAGAGCTCTTTTGAAGGATCGGGACAGAAAACTTCAGCCCCTAATTAATAGCTTCATTGACTTGATGTCTCAAAGGGGATCAATGATTCTCCTGGGTAAACCATATCCTTTATTAAAGGCGATTTTATTTTAAAGAAGCACCTTTTTCATTTGATTTTCTCATATGAACAAATTGTGTCTTTTTTTCTTTGTACCCAATAAAGAGCATTTTTTCTACCAAATAAATGTCATTTTTATCTCATATACCTTACAGTCGTCTATCACCAATGTATCAATCCACCAAAAAATTTTCCAAGTGCAAAATCCCCTTGCGCCAGGAGAATTGTTTGGTTCCGTTCACAACCTTAATAACATTTAATTGTTTTTAAGAAAAAATTATCAAAAAGTAATGCACGATTGTAACTGTACAGATAATAAATGTACTTAATTAAATAATTGTACTTAATTAAAAATTGATGAACTTAATTAAAAATTAATCACTTTATTTATAAATTAAAGTGAATGGTTAATGATATCAGATAACTACACTCGTGTCTATAAATTAAGGATAATGCGAGTTCAGGCAAAGAAAGAGACAGGAGCAAAATAAATGTGACTTATTTGTAAAGTCTATTTATTAAACAAAAGGTAACGAGCAAAAAAGATGGTATATATTTGATATCATTAGGAAAAATAGCAATTTTCACTCCCTGGAGCAAAAATTAAAAAAGAACGTATCTACAAAAACCAATATAACATGGTTGGTATGATGGTTAATACATAGAATTCCCCCCTCAGACGATGCAATACAGTCCATACAAATCTTAGGCATGCTGAGTATCAAATTATCGATCTGATTTTGAGGAATATTACACCACTCATCAAGTAATGCTCTCCGAAGTTCCGGTAGACATGTGGGAGGAGGTTGACAGGCTGCAATTCGTCAATAGAGCAATCATGTTCCACACTTGCTCTATTGGATTCAAGTTCGTGAGTATGCTGGCCAGTCTAAAAGGGTTATATCCTAGGACTGAAGTCATTCGTCTACAATGTTTACACGGTGAGGACAGTCGTTGTCATTCATAAACAGAAATTCTGCACCCATGATACCCCAAAACAAACTTACATGTTGTTCCAGAATGATATCCCGATAGATGTGAGCTGTCATGTTTACATTCCAAACATGCAGGTTAGTTCTGGAACCCAGAATAATTACTCCCCAAACGAGCAATCCTGCACCACCATAACGGTGTCGTTCAATGGTATTCTCTTGGTGCTATGTTTGATGTTGTGTTCCGTCTGTTTCTTTTAGCAATAACTGCCAAATACCGGTCCTCATTCGGCGTTGTAACTCGGGGGCGACCTGTGTTGCAACGTCTACTTACATTACCATCTTCTTGGAACCGTTACTAAAGCCTGGAGACAACACTTTGGGTGATTCCAAGTTCCTCGAAGACTTCCAGCTAGGTACGCCCACATTCCACAGACGGCTGATAATTCTACCACATAAAACATCATCCAAATGCTTCCTTTTTGCCATAATTATGCGGTTATTGCACTGAAAGACTTAAAGCGCTTGTGATCAATTTTACTTTTTTTTGCAACCATTCTTTATATACCCCTCTCTAACACTCTCGCTATTGTGACGTACTATAGGCACCATTTGGTGGTTTTTTGTAATTTGCATATTATTCTTCAAAATGTGTGTGATAGTTCTACATGCGAAATTTTTATTTTAGAGTTCAATTTTTGTGTTTCTGAATTATCCTTAATTTATGGCCATGAGTATGTTAATTGTGTTTATAACTCAAATTATAAAGTAACGTATGATATGAGTAACAAAATTTCTAAGAAGTTCAGTATTATTATATTACTAAGATTATTCACACACATTGCAATAATTTGAAATTACCGTGTGAAAGGTTATTTTTTGTATAGTTTAAGTATCGACAATTGAGTTTAAATTTTTTCGAATAATTGTACTGTTTTTTTAAGCTGCATATGTCTTCATAAAGTAATTTCAAACTGAAAATGAATAAAATTGTATTATTTATACTTAAGTTATTAGAAGTTGCAAGATTATATGCATTTTATGTAATTTCTTTAATCCTCTATCATTAATCTTGAAGTTGCAAATTGGCAATTTTTAAATATCATGAGAGGGATAACTTGGAAGAAAATATTAGCAAATGAAATGCAAGAAAAAAAACTACCACAATTTTTCTAAAATTTGCTGTATAAAGTTCTTTTAGGTATAAAAATAATATTTTGTAATATATGTGGATGAAAGGCTTTAATCATTAAATGCAATATCTCGTGTTTTTATCAGCGTCTAATCGGCCATAGCCGTGGTAGCATGGTAAAAGACATCATATTCATGGCTGGAAAGATGCGGGTAAGATACCTGATCAAGCTTAAGTGTTCAATAATGGCGGCCGGGACTTGTAAAACATGTTGTGGTCGCAATTTTCTAAATTTAAAATACTACCTCTGAGGGTGGCAGTTTAATTCCTGAGATTTTCTGCTTAGTCCTAATTTCTAAACTACGAAAATTCCTTTCCGAAACAATGATGTGAGGATTCTACTGGGTACTTTATTATATAAGTCGCCACCATAGCTATATCCTTTTGTAAAGCCTTAAGACGTAAAAACACAGAAAATACGCAAAAATAACAGGACATAAAAAAATATTTTTGTTGTATATAGCATTACAATTATATAACAAAAGGATGTATATTAATATATTAATGCCGTGGAAATCCTTTATAAAATAAACTGTAGGAGATCTTGAAATCATACAAAAACTAAATATTTTCCTCACAAACATGCACTTTTCTGATTAAAATTAGCTGGATAAGAATTTTTATAAGTTAAACAAAATTTTAACAGTAAGTAAATATCTAATGGGTTTGAAAATACAAGTAGCATTTGTGATTTTCTATTACTGTCGAATTTTTATTTTTAACTCCCGAGGTGAATGAGCTACGCACCCTATGGCGAAGATGTATGGCGAAGAACACAATACTAGGTTAACAATACACATATAATGAAATTGGCTGACGCTATATGGTTATGTAATAATGTTATAATTCAGTATGCTCAGTGTGGTTTTGTAATAATAATATAATTAGTTTTCTAATGCCTCTCAGAACTACACGGACAAGGGACTATTAATCAGTTAGATAGCAATTTTTTGGCCATTTTTAATTTCATGATGGATTTAATGTTGAATAAAAAAATTAGAAATAAAAACTTTAAAATTATTAACCTCAGCAAACACGTAATAATTTGAACAATGACAAATGAAAAGATTCTAGCGGAATTGTAATAATTGCCATTTAATTTAAAATAATTTTAATTTAATTTAGGATAAATAATTTAATTTAGAGTTTACAATTATTTTTTAAAATCAATTTTAAATAAAACTCATAAAATAAACTATCAGATGAGTTTATATGACCTACTTTATTTCAGTAGAAAGATTCATATTTTGTAAGTAAATATACATACTAATTAATTGCGTTTTTAATAATATTAATATTTTGAGCAATGAATAACAAATAATTTGGTCAGAAATTTTGTTAAATTTTAAATATAGTTCATTTCAATTTTAAACAACAAATATATATATATATATATATATATATATATATATATATATATATATATATATATATATATATATATATATATATTACCTTTTATAATTAGTAATTTAAAAACAATTAAGAACTAAAAATTCACACACAACAGTCACTTATTTCTTTTGACCAAGCCAGAAAGCGACTAATAAAAATATCCGTATCAAAAACTTCTATCATTACGGTGGAAAAACCACAGTTTTTTCTGTGGAAGCAACTGACTCATTAACCATAGTCAGCATCATTGCCTATTCAAGTGAAGTAAGTAGTATGAATGATCCAACAAAAGAATCTCTCAATCTCATTTCAGAACAGTTAATCATGTCCGAAGCATTGCAAGGTGTCGCAAAGAAAAGAATTAAACAGGAACAGTCGTTAGGGTATCTCCTGACTGAGTTCAGGTGCTAGTTTTTTTAAGTGCATTTGTTCTGTATAGCAACGCATTAATCACTACTAATTCACTCACGTTGCGTAATCCAATAAAGCACTATTAATAGGAATAATAAGCTTTTAATCACGTTCAAATGAATTACTATGCTTTAAAATTTTAATGAGTAAGAAATCATGTATAATCCTGCTTATCTATTTCATTATTATTTATGTAACTAAATTAAATATGTAATAATTATTATTATATATATAAATATAAAATAAAATGAATTATATTTAATTTAGTTACATAATTCTAATGATCACAAAATAATACGTTTTATCTGATTTCCCTTTGGTTCTAAGTAATTAATATGTCATCATCTTTACTTTTAAGATTATTTAATAAAGGTCTCAGTGTTTTTTTAACATATCTATTAGAAAGCTTCTTAATAAAAAATGGTTTCCTAATTTATTTATACATCAAAACAATTGCAGAGATTCTGTTAAAAACATCCTTAAATATGTACATTTTGAAAATAATTTATAAAATTCAGGTTTACATGTTTTTATTAAAAATTGGGTTTGAAACATGTGTATTCAAAACATTCAATGAAACTTTTAATTGAAGTTTTAGTTTCATTTTGCTAAATTGAACTTTACTAAATATAGTTGCCCAAGTAACTCCATTTTAGATATTAATTATTTTATCTAAAAATAAATTTAATTAAAACATTTTTTAGCTATTTTATTTATTTTTTTATTTTTAATACTTTTTTGTATTTTTCAACAGTCATTAGATTGTACTTTTTATTTTTAATAAGTAAATATAAATATATCAGTTGCTAAAAATTAATAATAAATAAATGTGAAGCTTTGATCTTCATTATAACTATATATTTCATAGCTAATTCGAAAAATTTCACGTAATGTGAAAGCATTGGTAGAGACACCAACTCTAGGCTTGGTGTAGGAAAGTAAGCTGATGCGCACACACACGTGTAATATAAAGATATCAAGTGTAAATAAAAAGAATATAACTTGAAAAATTATAGCCAACACAAAATGCCTAATGAAAAAATTTAAATCCCTGCTTAAATATAGAATTTAATATTAAAGTTAATACTTTGTAGTGGTTTTTTTAAGTATATTTAATATATCAAATTTTATAACTTTTTCCATTTAGCTCTTATATTTGTTCCATTCACAAGTCAATACTTGATTCATTATTTGAAAATGGTCCTATTTTTCTTTGTTAAATCTCTTATATGCGTAAATAAAAACAGCCTGATTAACTATAATCGAATGTTAAACAATTGTGCTCATATTGCAAAATAAGTAATTTTATTTTATATTATGAAAAGTTAGCTCTTAAATAAATGAAAACTATTTCATTTTAAGATAATTTTCCCTTAAATAATCATTTTAGTGATTTCTTTTAAATCAAACTTTTCTCAGAAATATTTTTTAAAATAGCAAAACTTAATCTTTCCCTCTATATTTTGTAGTATTTTCAGTTTTTAGAGACCATTTTATAATTATACTTTAATGAGAAAATCAAATGATAAGAATGATGAAATACGAATAATTTATAAATATTATTTGCCTAAAACAATTTACACTACAGTGAAAAGCAGAAGAAAAAGAAAAAGGTAATTTTATAAGCTAAAGAGCAATAAAATATTATTTCTTTCACTTTTTCTATTAAAAACAGATAATTTCCTATTTCTGAACTTATCCATTTATTTGATCACATACATTCAGTATATCTACACAAAAGAAATTTGAAAAATATGCAATTAGCTTACATTTTTATTCATTCCAGATGCACTTAATCAGGAACTAAGTACAAACCTTATAATACTTTATTAATTGAATATCCACATATCAAAGCTAAAATTTTATTCCTCATTTGTGTGTGATAATTTTAAGCAAAATACTAGGTTAATCGTGATTTTATTGGTTATGTTTCAATCGTTTCAATTTTCTCATTGTTTTTTAATGAAACAATTATTTTTTATTGAAAAAAAAGAACAATATTTTTTTTCCAATGGCAGGCACAAAAAAGAACAATATATATCATTTGATTCTACACTCTTTTAACGAAATTGCTTAATACCCTTGTTTATTGCAAAGAAATTACTCGATATAGACTATAAAATGTTCTTAGAGAAATTGTTCGTCCACCAACTTTCAGCTATTTCAGTAAAGTTTATGTTTCAAATCACAAAAGAATGCAATAAAATAAAACGTTATGAGTTTAACTTAACTGTCCTAGTTGTCATTAAAACTTGTTTCAGCATTTTGTTTAAAAACTTTTATAAATCCTGATTAATGAAGGCACTATATATATATATGTGTGTGTGTGTGTGTGTGTGTGTGTGTGTGTGTGTGTGTGTGTGTGTGTGTGTGTGTGTGTGTGTGTGTGTGTGTGTGTGTGTGTGTGTGTGTGTGTGTGTGTGTGTGTGTGTGTGTGTGCGTGTGTGTGTGTGTGTGTGTGCTACAAGAGTAAAATTGTTAACATTTTGAATGTTATTTTCCAAGTAAAAGACAACAATCACTTTAAAATTAATTAAAAATACTATTTCATTCGTTTCAATAACTATTTCAAAGAATAAGACAAATAATTTTGGAAAATATCATCTCTGAGCAAAGTTATCATGAATTTTTCAAATAGCTTAAGAAAATAAGCAGGAGAGCAATATAAATATAATTTACAGCCTCTCAAAATAACACATTTATTCGTGCAAAATTAAATATTTAATATTACAACTAAAGAAACAAAATCACTTTCTGCTAAATCGTAAAATGTTTTGACATTCAATTCAATATCAAGTTCTAGTATTATTTCCTCTATGAAAAAAATATTCTCATTGGAAGACGAATCACGTGATTCATAGCAATAAGTCTCAAATCTTTGAGCTCTAGACAGGAAATTAGATTCGGTTTCTGACAGCGGTGGTACCAAGAATAATTTTGACTTCATTATAACTAAAGGAAAAAACATTGCTTGGCTTCCCAAATTAAGTAATATTTTCTCGTAGGAGTATATTGCTTTCTAGTTCATTAGTTATACCATGGAACAAAATTTATAGCTGAAAAAAACCTGCAGCGACTAAAATGTACAGAATAATATCATAACTAAATAAAGCTTTTAAATTTATAATGTTGTTACAATTATACATACATTCAGAGTTCAGTTTTCCATAAATGCTTGAAACAGGTAAAATTGCTGTAATACATGTAAACTGTTTATATTAATTTTGAATTATTAAAGATTAATCACAATGGTCGCTGCACTTCCGTTTCTTCTAATGCAAGAGATAAAAATCAGAATCAATCAGTCTTTTGATCACTGTTTACTTTAACACTTACCAAAATAAAATCCCCATGGGTCATTTATTTACATTAAGAAAAATAGCTTGAAACAAAATCTTGACGTTGCCGCGAATAAGCTTACTATAATAAGTTTCAATTAAAAACTATTTTTTTAGAAAAGCTACATTCCTTAGAAATTAATTTAGTTAATCAAAAAACGATCTTCATATCAATTTTTTTATCTTACAACTATAACATATAACAAAGGATTAAAGAGGTTTTGAGGTTAATCCTCTAAATATACGAATGCAAAGTAATAAAATTTTTAAAAAAGTATTTTGTGCAAAATGTTAATGCTATGTAATAGAGCTAAAAGTATTTTTACTTTTTCAAAATCTTATACGAAATCTTATGCAAAAAGAAATAACTGTAAAAAAAACTCAGAACATAGAAAAATATAAAATAATTATTTGAAAGATAAAAGATATCTTTTTAATATTCAAAAATAATTTAGTTTGACTTCTTTTTTTAAATTCTTATATAAACTTTCTTTATGAGTAATTTTGCTTAAATTGCATACATGAAGTTCATAAATCAAAGAAATAAAATTAAAAATAAAGCTACATTTATCAGCAAATAAAAATGTATACAGTAGAACTCCAATTATCCGAATCAATTCGGATATTCAAAAAGTTCATTAATTGGATTTTTTTTTGAAAAAAGGGTCCATTTTGATTAATGTATAATTGTAATTAATGAATTAGTATGTTAAAAGTGAAAGAAAAACTGTATATTTTGATAGAAAACAAAAAGGCAACATTTTTAATTGTTAAGGTACTTAAGTGCTGTACATTAATACAGTGCTATAAAAGAAAGTCATTGCTTGGTAAATATCTTGGTCAAAAAAGCTGTTTCACTGCCTTCATTCGTTTTTGGGCTGCCAAGTGACTCATTCACTAAACAGTGCATTTAAAAATTTATTATACTTTCAAACCAAATAATTATATTCAGAAAAAAACAAAAAGTAAAATAGAGAATAAAAAATTAAAATAGAGAATGTTATGGAAAAAAAGAGCATGAATTGACAATTTCCGTAAAATATTTTTAATACATATAATCAAACAAATCTTAAATTGAAATGATATATGTGTGTGTGTGTGTGTGTGTGTGTGTGTGTGTGTGTGTGTGTGTGTGTGTGTGTGTGTGTGTGTGTGTGTGTGTGTGTGTGTGTGTGTGTGTGTGTGTGTGTGTGTGTGCGCGCGCGCGCGCTTCAGATCAAATACATTATATATATATATATTACACAATTCTATAAAGTATTTTATAATAGGTTACTCATACTATTTAAATTTTTAAATGATATTAAGCCAATTTAAAATTATACAGATTAAAATTAATGTAGAAAATTTAATCTTGCATTAAAAATAGTGCTGCTTACATTGAATTTTCAAGAAACAACATACTTTCTGCATAAAAACTATGGAAATATTTAATTATTTTGAAAAGCTCTGCTTAAGCAACAATAAAAATACTCGTAAAGCTGGTTGATTTTTTGGAATACTGATTATTTTTCTTATTTTAAGAAGTAATGACATTTTTTACTTGAAATCACGTCTGTAAAATTTATGCAGAGAACTTATTAAATTTTTTTTAAAAATTTAACTTCTGTGTTATAATGAACAACTGAAAATGTAAACTGAAAATAAGATTTCAATCGATGTTTAAGGATAATCATTTTAATGATCGAGAGAGAGTAATTCCTTTGATTGAATCTGGGAAATAATGATACGTTTGTATACTAAATAATAGTTATGGAAAGCATTGCTTTATAATTGTGGTAATATGTAATATAAAAAGGAAATATTAAATATTAATTTAACAGGGATTTTAAATTTTACTAAATGTAATTAACGTTATATATGTTGTAGGGTTAAATGCAAATATAAAGTACTTGAGAGAGATTTTAAATAATTATTTATAACAAAAGATGTACTGAAGAAGACATTGGATATCAATATGCTCAATAGTGATGGAAAGTAGATAATTGCATATTAGTTAATGACTGTTAAAACATAGCTTAGATACATTTATACGTTATTGTTAGTATTGTACAAGTCCAAAACCAAATCCTTTGACATGTTATGTGGTTTTAATTAATTAAAATACATAATTTTTCCCTTTCTGATTTTTGATTCCAAATATTCATCAAGATTAATGATTTAATTATTTTTTATGGAGGTTTTGCTATAAATTGTGAAATAAATTATTACTGTTCATGAGTGATTTAATATAATAAAATTATATTTTGATTTTAAAATGAATCTATAACAAGCAATAAACTAGAAAAGAAATTTGACGATGAAATTTATAATATTCATTTTTTAGTAAATAGAAAATTAGATTATTATATAGACATTATATAATTTTCTATAGAATAATTTTATCATTATATAATAAATTATATATAAAAAGGGAAAGCTATCAATCTCCTTTGTAAGTTCGACTATTATATTATATGACAAATCTTAACACATAGTTAAGAGATAAAATATAACTATTTTTATTTTTTCACAAATAAAGTTATGTAATGAATTTTTTTTAATATATTCTCCACTATAAATACAGTACGCTAAGTAAATTTAATTTTGCAGCAAGCGATTTTGAAATCCAATATGCATAAAAGTCATAAAGATTAATTTCTACCAGAAAACACATAAAGAAGGTTGCAACACTTGAATTATTATAATACTGCGATAATTCAATGAAGTTTATACAAGGCAATGAAATGGAACTTCCAATGAATTAAATCAAAGAAAAAAGGTATGAAAGTCTAACTTCCGAGTTAAATTTTAAATTTGGAATGGCATTTGAATATAAACAGCAAGGAGCATGGTAAATAATTTAAAACAAATTTAATTCATCTGTTTTCTTCAGTGTGGCAGGGGGAACAAACGAAGTTCAGGAATTTTTGTCCTTCATAAAGACATTCCAGTTTCAGTAGCAGTTTCCATTATCATAAATCAGAGTTTCCGTCAAGAAAGAAACTTCCCTTTCTTTAAACATATTGTGAAACATGCAGAATATAGAATATTAGTTAAAGATTTCTATCAGAACCATATTTTTCACTTCAAATAAACATTTAAAATTTCTATGTCAGCGTAAACAGCTGTTTAAAATTCTGCACAATTTTAAAAACTATAAGTAAAACGGACAAAATTAATAAATACAGCCCATTGAAAGGACCCAAGACTTGATGAATTACATTCAGCATATCATACATAAGCCGTAAAATTAAGAAATATAAGCCAAAACAAAATTTTTTGAAATCAATAAGAAATAATGCATCCTACAATTCATGTGAAATGAAACACAAAATATATAAGACTGTTCTCAGAAATTCAACGCCTCAATAATACAATGAATGAAAAAACAGAAATTTTCAAATATATTCTCAGAAACTCAGTTGCCTTCCAAATTCGTATACGAAAATAATCTTAACAACAGTCTTAGTAATAACATAAGTATTGAAGGCAAAATCTTACGTTTTTAAATTAAGATTCGTGTAACAATCTAAACTTACTATGATTTTTGACTAATAAAATTAAACTAGTGGCATTTATAAAACAATAAATATCTTTTCTGAGTCATGTTATGAAAATTACTCATTATGATTCAAATAACAAGAAACTGCTTTTGATTGTAAGCAATAATAAACAGCCAAATTTTTGGGAAAAGAAATTGGAAAAACTAAAACTTTTAAATTTTCTATAAATGTTTTTAAAATGAAGAGTTAATCGATTACTTTTAGAATTCAAGAAAGTGTTTAAACATACATCTATATTTCTGCTAATTTATTAAAGCAAACTAATATCTAATTAGAAACTTCCAAAGCAATTTCTTTGTCGTTCACTGTGAACAAAACTGAGAATAAAATGTCGTATCATACTAAATGACGGAGTGATTATACAAGTTAGTTTTACCTAAAACAAGCAACACACTTCATCCCAAATCTGTAAACAAATAAATAGACATTTTGAATCATTAATTTTTTAATACATATAACAATTTAAATTATAGACATTAGAAAATATACTCTATTTAAGATTAATATCTAAGGTACTTTATAACAAGGAATACCAATTAGAATTAAATGCTATCTTTAACCAATTGGAATCAAATGATATTTTCCTAAAATACTGAAATGAATTTAAAAAGCTAATTTACACTTAATTTAAGAATTAATAAAAAAATTTCAGCTAATCTTTGAGTTTTTTGGGAGTTAGTTTCAGTGCAGATACTATTCCGTTCAACAAATTGATAGCTTTTAAATTAAATGTAGATATTTCAGAGTTTAAACATTTAGCAGAATTATAGTCCTCTATAATTATATAGTGTTATTCAATGTGTCGTATCTTATAACATGAGTGCAAGCTTTGCTCCATTGTACAAGCTGTTATTGAGATTATTCCCTAAAATAGATTGCAATGAAGGCATCTTAATAAATCTGTCCTCTACGGCGTTAGTCACGGGAAGGTGTTGAGATTCTACATACCATTCAGTTTGATTCTCAGCAACCCATAGATTCTATGACATTAGTTAGATTTCAACTAGTGTGAGAAGAACGATAAAACACAATCTTAATAGGCAATGATCATGACGCTATTGAAACTCAACACTTTCTGGTAAGCATTTCTACTTTATATTAGAAAGATGACGTGATATTCTTAGGAAACTTTGATCTCACAAAGTGATTTTCAAATAAGAAATCCACGGCACAACTTTTCTCTTATGTGGTGCTTCAGATGTTGTTTGTCCCTACGTCGTCCAAATGCACTGAAGCTCATTTGTATACACTAATCTGCATATTCCAACCTCTTCTTCCTTTCATAAGATTTTGACGTTTGTAAGTTCCTTTCTTCCTGGTGTAGCAATTTCAATGACCAGCAATGAAAGTGATTTCCTGTTCACATATGAGTTTAAAATATAATCTATGTGAGTAGTTTAAACATTATGTATGGATAAATTACTACAAAATTACGAAGAAATAAATGTTCAGATTTTATTAATAAATGTTGTTGACGGTTTATTTTACAGTTATTTCTTACTGATTATTCTAAAATATGTAACAGCTCTGTTGATCAATAAAATATCAAATTTGTATTTTTTTTTTAGTTTCCAAGACTACCAGCGAACTTCACCTCAAATGGTCCGATAAGAATCCTGTGAACTTGTTTGAAAAATTAAAACTCCCTCAATTTGAGATTAAAAGTGTTAATACTTCACTTTGCAGTGAAAAGTTTCATATTGGTGAGTAAAAAATAAATTTAAAGTATTCACACATATTTTTAGTGAAATTTTTAATATATTAAAGAAGAAATTTTCCTGTTATTGTTTTTACTTTGCTTGAAATTTCGTGCATTTATTTTAATAGTAATTTCATACAATCATTGAAATTTTACTTTATGGTTATTATAACGTTTTATTATTTTATGCATTTAATTAGTTTTCAATTTTAATATAAGATTTATAATATAAGAAAATATTATTTTAATATAAGAAAATAAGACACAAAAGTGCTCTTATTTTGAAAGGAAGTAAACACAAGAAAATAAAATCCTACTCTAGCAGGCCTTTAATTTCTTTATCTTTCCTAATGCTTTTTGAGTTATTATAATTTTGGAGAAATTTCAAATTTTAAGTAATCATGAGCAAAAATAAGCATTAGTCTATCCTAAGAAATTATACTGTTTTCTTGTTCAGCTATCTGAGACTAAAGAAATTCCAAAACATAATACAACTCTTTGTATATTTGTAAAAAATGGAAATTTATTTCACATATCTGTTTTTAATTAATTTTAACCATATTATACCATTATCTTATATTCATCCATTGCTGTGTTTTTTATATATTCAGGGGAGTATAGCTGCTTGAAAGCCGAATTCAACTTGCAGAGATCTATTGGTTATCATCTTGTGCAATCTTATTTGCCGACAGTTTTGATAGTAGTCATCTCATGGGTATCCTTTTGGTTGGACGTTGAAGCTATCCCTGCACGCATCACCTTGGGAGTAACCACCTTGCTGACCATCTCCTCCAAGAGTTCTGGAATCCAAAGTAACTTACCTCCTGTGTCGTACGTGAAAGCGATCGACGTGTGGATGGGTGCATGTACCACCTTTGTCTTTACTGCATTGCTGGAATTCACTTTCGTTAACTACTTGTGGCGGAAGAGAGGATCAACTCCTCCAAACGTAAAGGTGGCTGATGAAAATATCTCTCTAAGAATGGTAAAATGAATGTTTTCATAGAAATGTAATTGGAAACTGTAGGGAATGAAGCAGCTAAAATGCTTTGATAGGGCATTAAAATTTAAAAATATTTCAAAGAACTTAAAAACATTTAGTATTTAGAATTTATTACTTGGAGAATCAAATCAAAACAATATCATCCCAAAATATTCTCTATCTAATCAGTAATCAAAATTTACCTAACCAAAAGAATAATATGAATTTGTTTATTGATAAATCAGTAATAATTTCTTTTAAAATGTCTATTTTTCCAAATGTTAAAACTTTAAAAATATTATAAACAAACCTGCAAAACATTTATAACATTTTAAGCAATTTATTTAACTGTATATTATAGTGTTTAACTATATTTCTGAAAATTTCTATTCTTGAAAACATATCTAGAAAATAAAATCTGAGTAGCGTCATTTGTAATTTAAAGAGATTAATTTGCCATAACAGAACATAATTGACTGTGTTCCCAAAAGAAACAATCAAAAAATTAAAATCTTATATTTCATGCATTAAATTTTATTTCTATATCTATTCTACTCACATTTCCTTTTTCTCAGTTTAAGATTTTCTTAATTTTTTTGTAATAAGTGCATGTTTTTCTTCTTTTTAAGACTTTCATCATTTGAAAATAAAATTTACCATGATCAAACTTTTTCAACAATTAGAAAATTCTCTTAAAATTGAAAATGAGAATTTGTTTAATTTCAAATAATAAAATTTTTAGACATTTCCCATAATTTATATAAAAAGATTTCCAATTACACTTTGCCTAGTGTTTTAACATGCATTATATTTTGATAGTAAAATATTAAAATCTAGTTAATATTCTCCATTGTATGATAAAATGAAGAATAATAACATTATTAAGCAAAAGTAACCTATACCCTAATTAATCTGGAGATTAATCCTATTATTAAATCCTAATCCACATTTAATTTCATTTATTCTTTTTTATCAAAAATTCTACCCTAACATTAAACCTTATTTTTTAGTATTATATAAATTCAGTTTTAAGATTATATAATTTCAGTTTTAAGATGCTGATTAAATTTTAAAAAATAAAATGTCCACCATTTTAATCAACGCTGATATGCTTATTTCACAAATTCACTTTCTTTAATTATTTTAAAAATTACTTTTATTCAATTCAATTATATTTTCATGTTATTAAAGTGTTATTATTTTTAAATTTGTAAACAATGGTTACTAATATTAAAGGAAAAGCTTTTTTAAAAATATATCATATTGACTAAATTTGATATGCGATGTTATCTTTGTAAACCAATGTTTTTATTCTATGAAAAGCTTTATCTGGAATTTTATAATCAGGTATTTTTACGTTAGCTTACCTTCGATTTAATTAGCGTTTACATTAACATTTTGATTAAATGAAGTTGCGTATCTTACAGCATAACTGCTTGAAAATTCTGAATTATTACATCTAATTTCACAATTCTAAAACAGCTTCTTAATTCACTTATTCTATAAATTTAAATACTTGCTTTTACATTCTTCTCCAAAATTTCCAGAACAAGCTCTACGAATTTTTTCCTTTTTATTAATTACCCCTTTACTGATTTCTTCTTCAATAATTCTTATCTCAAAATAAAGACTAAGCGTTGCCCACCTAAGCAAATATTTATCAGCAGTATATATATATATATATATATATATATATATATCATCGTCTGAATGAGATCATGTATATATATATATATATATATATATATATATATATATATATATATATATATATATATATATATATATGTGTGTGTGTGTGTGTGTGTGTGTACAAAATACTTTTTTTATAGCGATATAATGATTTTGAGTATTTTGAAAGCTGTTGTAAATTATGAAGCTGCATTATCACATGATTCATCAAATAATTGTTCATTCTCTTTCAGACCATGAAAATAAGAATTTCCTTCAATGTTATAAGCATAAAAACAAATAGCTGTATTTTATATTATTCCATAAATCTAACAATTTTATTGGCTTAAACACAATTTCACCATTTCTTGGCAAGAGCTCAAAAAATGTTTGGATAATAGAACAGTCTACATTTTTTTATCTGACAGTTTTTTCTAGCTCATTTACGCTTGCATTACATGCTTTAGCGATTGAACTAAAACCATAAATCTACCAAATTTTATTTTAGCAACTGTAGTAGTGGTGCTACAGTTTTTATTTCATTGCCAGAAAATTAGTTTCTCATTATGTCAGTGAATGTTTAGAATTCTATTCCATTGAATAATGAAATTTCCTTATAGTTGCATTTTTAACCACAAATACATTTTCTTTAGGATTTCTTAATTACTTTTGTACTAAAATTAATTATTTTCATAATAATATCTTATCATGTATGTTCCGAATTCAGGAGCTTCCTATAGACTGTCAAACTGATAAGTTTCTTTATTATATCAAAGATTTCTAAGACTTCTTTGTAATCATTTACTATTTTTTACAACTTTTCTTTATTGAAGATATGTGCGTATACAGTTTAAAAAGTACAAATTATTTGAAACATTTTCAAATAACTCTTTGTTGTAAGGTTTAATAATTTTCATTACATTGTTCCTATGTAAACACCATAATATTTTTATGCATTTGGTTTTGAAGTCAAAAACATACTAATAATTTTTCTAAAACTCATCAACAAGTTTTTGAATTAGTATCATTTTATTAATGTTTTAACCACTTCAAAAATAAAAAAAGCATATATTTTCCTTACATCTTTTATATTCAAATTCTTTACTCTCATTTAGCATATATATTTTTACCTCTAAGCTAAATATTTTGCCTTTGAAATGTATAACTCTATCATCACGTATCATCAAATATTTACTGAATCACACGTATTTACTCTATCACAAATTAAATTTCAATCCAATTCTCTAATACTTGTTAACTCTGGTTCATGAATAATTTGAAATGAAAATATTAAATTCCCCAAATAACAGTAGTATGCAATATGATCTAAGAGATGTGATGGATTAAGATAATATTTCTTTTAAAAATTACAAAGTATATTAAGTTTAAATAGAAATGCAAGAACTAATTGTATTTTTAAGTTAAAATTTCATAAAGTTTTAATTTACAAAACACCTCTCGTAAGATAATGAAATATAAAGAAACCATCTAATCTTAGCAAAGAGTTAATAATTGGTTGTTGGTTTACAATCTAACATAAATTAAACTTTCTGTAAATAAAATAAAAAATATCAAAAAGAATTAGAGTATTTCTTAATAAAATACTTAAAAAGGAGATATCGAAATAAATACAATGAAATTGTTAACAAATTAAACATCTGCTTAATTATGTTTCCAGAAAAATATGAAAAGGAATATTACTTGACATGACAGGATATTAATACACTGTGCTTACATATACAGTTTATCTACAAAAATTCTTACACAATGTTGTTTTTATTGATTAATTACGCTGATGATAGTGGAATATTTATCTATACAGTTTTATATATTATATATAACCTTAATATTTTACTTTATAATTCTTTTACGTATTTTTTCTAGTACGAAGATAAGGAAGAATGTAATGGAACTAAAAAGGTTTGTATGCTATATTTCTTTTTTCAAACAATTTGCAATTTAATACGACATTAAACTTTTGTAATAGAAGTAATTAAAACATAGAAATATTAAATACATGTTTTCGAAAAAAGATCTTAAAGTTATGCATATCTTATATAATAAGTATTATTATTAGTATTTTGAATTACATCAAAAATTATAGCTTATTTAAACAAAGTTATGTATTATTTTATCGATTATTTGTGAAGACTACGGAAAGAAAATAATGGTTTTCATAATATTCACACGAAACATGTTAAAATAAATATGCCCTTATTTTGAATTAGTATAACTAGAAAGAATTTAAGCAGCTGCATTCAAAGAATTTGGAAACAATATTTGTTAGTATATGCTTTATGAGGATACAGGACAAAACTTAAAACATACAGGACAAAACTTAAACATACAGGACAAAACTTAAAACTAATGAGGATTTAAATTAAAAAAGTTGTGGTGTTTTTTGTTCCATAAAAAAAACACAGACTAGCGTAAAGGAAAGAAATTTAAAAGAAATCTAATGTCTTATAATATTTTCTGTTTCAGAAAATTAATCATGAGAAAAGTGCATTAAATATTTTTAAATATTAAAGACATTTAAAAAAATATATCTTAATCAAAAATTAAAAAATATTTTTTCTTGCACTTCCTGTCTTTTTTTTTATTTAATATTTTTTTTAATTTTTGTTAGTGAGTTTAGAATTAGTTTCTTCAAAAACAACGTATGTTATTTAATAATTATATTGAAGTTCGCAAAGTTTTCGGCAATAAACTGTTTTAAACTGAGATTTTAATAAATCACTATTTTCAACTGTAAAATATTTAAAAGTTTTGAATTAAAAAGTAAATGGTGTTCATAATATATATGTGTGTGTGTGTGTGTGTGTGTGTGTGTGTGTGTGTGTGTGTGTGTGTGTGTGTGTGTGTGTGTGTGTGTGTGTGTGTGTGTGAGAGAGAGAGAGAGAAATATATATATATATATATATAAACGAAATAAATATACTCACTTCTTTGCGTTCCGCTTTAATCATTTTAGATCTGTTTCAGTGAATTTATATCGTTTACACAACTGACTTATCGCATGTTTACTTAGTTAAGATTTTACAAACGAAAAACGCGCGCGCGCACACACATTTACATTAACTAATTTCTTAAACATGGTATTCTACTGCTATTTTCAATATATTGCATATTAAAGTAAACAAAAACTTAAAAATTTTAAAAAATCACTTTTGACAAAAGGTTTAAGGTAAATTTGAAATCATGAAGTTCTTCCTTTTAACATATAAAAACGTATATATTATAAGACATTTTATTTTCTAATCTAGTTATGAACTAAAAGTGCTAACATTAAATTAATGCAAAACTGAAAACAGAAACAGGACCCTATAAATATTTTTCATGCAGCATAAGGAAATAAACAGAAATCCGACGAATAAAAAACTTATTTGTAAATGAATTTTCGATTTAAACATTAAAACTTGAAATTCTACTGTTTATCAAAAAAAAAATTTTACATGTTACAAAATACTTTATCTTATCAAAAGGATGCTTTGCATCACGAAAAAAGTGTCTCGTGTATAGGTTAGCTAAAAAGAAATCGGACGAGATGTAGAATATCTGAAAATTATGTTTAGCTACAAAGTTTTTAAAAATTGAAGTTGGAACTCTCTTTCCATCCGCTTTATAGTGTATTTCCGACTGGAGACAAATTAAAAGTAACAAAAGTGCAACCGCTGAAGATGCGGAAAAAATACTTTCCATGAATCAAAAAAATTTAAATATCGTTATTTTTCTCTAAAAAAATTACACTGTGGAATTATAAAAAGAAAGAAGGATCCGTTACCGTAACTATTTTTTCTACTCCGAGAGGTTACATATAAAGAGTTTCAGAGACGTAGAGACGCGCGCGCGCGAAGAGTTTAGAATATTATATCGCTTAAATTAATTATGCGCCATGATAAGCAACTTCCAGAAAGCCGAAACCAGCATTATATTTTAAGTTAATTTCAAATACTGTAATCAAAATTTAAAAAGTAAACTTAATTTTGTCAAAAACCAACATCTATATATGAGAGTATCTTATTAACATGTAACCTTCTCAGTTCAAACCTAGACAAAATTTTCAGTGTGTGTGTGTGTGTGTGTGTGTGTGTGTGTGTGTGTGTGTGTGTGTGTGTGTGTGTGTGTGTGTGTGTGTGTGTGTGTGTGTGTGTGTGTGTGTGTGTGTGTGTGTGTGTGTGTGTGTGTGTGTGTGTGTGTGTGTGTGTGTGTGAAAAGAGACTTATATTGTTTATGAATGAAATTAATATATAGAAAATTAACTTATAAGTGAAATTTTCTACTAAAACAATATGTAATAAACTTCTAAAAATATTGATTAACAATGAAAGTTATATTTTAAATAGAAAATAACTAATCACAATCATTTTAAGTGGATCTTATTTCTTTCAAAATAGGCTGTTAATTTAAGTATGCATATCTTAAATCAGAAAACATATTTCCAGAAAGTTTTTTTTTTATATAAAGTTACACAAAAAATAATCCCTGTTTTTTAATTGATCAAACTATTATCTAAGCATCTATAATATAAAAGCATCTGGGCACTGTGTGAGTGTGTGTGTTCCAAGTCATTAATTTTTGCAATAACAAGACAATAATGCACGAGCTTTTTTGGTGTTTTGATGTTTGAAGTGAGAAAAAGACAAACTAATTTTTTATATGACTTTATACTTAATGTCATTGAATGGAGGATATTACGGAAGAAATTTTAGTAAACTTAACAAAACTAACTGTGGAAGAAAGTTGATTGTTTCCGCAAGTGTATCAAAACTTTGGTCGAAAAGGATTTTGGGAGGAAATGTGTAATGTGTTGTAAAGGCCTTTAACAAAAAAAATAATCTTAAATCACACTAATCGTAAGCCCTCAAGCTTATTTTATCTCAATGATCATAAATGATGGTCTGTTGCCAATTTTTGTAATAGACATACTCCGAATGCTGGCTATTAAAGTATTATCCTGGCTATTAAAAAATGTGCGTCCATCAAAATATGATAAAATACATATTTAGGTAGCAAAAAATACTGAATAGCTTCTGTCTAACTACGCTGACTATGCCACTTATTCAATAAACGATGTCGCCAGTTAATGAATTGCCACGATAGTTTTAAGGCAATAGAAAATCCTCAACTAAAAACAAAAGTGTAGGGGAATCATTGGTTAAAACGGAGCTTTCCTCTAATGTGCATTACAAGTGTTTTAATGACATATCGCTTTGTTTATGAAATACTACAGCTGATCTAAGTTCAGGACACAGAAATATCTCTTTTCAGCAAAATAACTAATTGCCGTATATTCCTTAGTTCTGCATGAAAGCAATAACAATTCCAATTGATACTTTCGTAAAATAAATCCTATAACGAAATAATTATTCATTGTGTGGTGATCAACACCATAAGATCAACAGCATCTCACAAGACTCTCTTTCTCTCTCGACGTATTCAAAAATATAATCCTTAACATAAAACCACAAAAAAACTTAAATCGTTTATGATAGTCATAACCATAATATGTTTGAAAATTGCGCCATTTTGTAAATCTTTCATAATTTCTTCATTTTTCTTCAGACATTCTCTCACAGGAGGATATTTTATCTTTTAGTAGGAATGTATTATATATATATATATTTATAAACTGAGACACCAATTAAAAATTTTCTACTTTTGCTGCATAATATTTCAACTCAAATTCAAATAAGAAAGCAATAATAGTGTTGGAAAATACGGTTGTCTTATTTTACATACATTACATTTATGATCAAATTTTATATAGACATTTGATTTCCTGACGATATATAATATAGTTTTTATTATAAAAATTCAATCTAAATTATTCTTTAAAATTATAAAATTTAAATTTTTAAAAATTTAGGAATAATTTATTAATTAAATTACTGAAGTTCTATTCACGTCATATAAATCTTTATATTAGCGAAAAATATTAATCTCTCAAATTCATTCTTTAATTTCCTTGTATAAGCTTATGCTTAAATCAACATTTTTTAAAATAACTCAACTCTCAAAAATTTTTAATAAACCGTACAAGAGTATTTCTATAATATGTTACAATATTTTTACTTGACATAGAACGGAAATTTATTCAAAATATTGTTTTCGCTGAGACAGAAACTGTTGACTCTTAAGTAGATCATAAAAAAAGTAAAAATATTAAATTCAAAAAATTTCATCAAATAAATGCAAAACACAAAAATTTTTCCTTCTCACTCTTAATCCATTTTCACTTTTTATTCTTCAAAAAAAGATTACATAAATATAAAATCCCTTCATATTTCAAATTCATAGTCTCTAAAATCCATTAAAAATAAAAATATAAAGTTTTAAAAATAAACATAGTTTTGATTTCTATTTTTCTTTTTTGTTTATTTTTTATGGAAATTGTAAATAAAATCCTTAAGCAGGAATGTGTGAAATTTAAACCCTTTTTTATAGGATTATAAGCACTGCTGTTGTTAAAATTTATTAAATTTAAAAACTTCCAGTTAAGATGGAATTCTCAATAAAAACTGCATATAAATATCATTTTACTGGAAAACATTTTGATTTATATTTCAATTTACAACAAGGAGATTCAAGTAAATAAAAGTAAGCTGTTCACTGCGTATAAAGCTTTGAAGAAGAGACTTAAAAGTAGGATATGCTAGTTGCTAATAAAATGTAAAAAATATACATAATCAAATAAATAGCATACTCTCTCTTTCTTTTTTGTAATAAATCATTTTATTATAAAGACGAAAATGTTTAGTCAAATATTACAATTTAATAAATATAAAACTGGAGCTTAAATTAAAATTGAATGCATTTTAATTAAATTTTAAAATAAATTGAGTTACATTTTTACTATCAGAGTGACATTTTTTTAAAACAGAAAACTTATCCCTTGTCGTAAATTGAGTCCTAATGGAATGCACTATGTTCTTTTATATTCATCGATATCCATTGCCCATTAGAATAGAAAATAAGGAAAACTAGTTTTAAAAATTGTATTAAAAGCTCAAAATCGAATTCCAAACTGAGTTAAAATCAAATTAAAACATTTTTTAGATAAAACTCTTTCATTATTACTGTAATTGCAAAATTTAATAAAGATTACGACTTTCACGGGAATAGATTAGTTCTTTCATACAAAAATGACTCGAATAATAAGATATTTTGGCATTTTTTTTCAATGCCGGAATGAATAAAAGCATAGAAAGGTCCCATGTTAAAGTATTTATTAACATGCAATTACTTTAAAATATAGCAATTTATTTTGCATTAAGTGCAATTTAAGAAATTAAGAGGTTTGAGATGCAAGTTAAGAATCATTTGCTATTAATTTGCCCCATTTAAAAGAGTATGTTTTGGTAATTTAATTTCTTTACGCCCGCTCAAGTTATTACTCGACATCTATCAAGGACACAGTTAAATTAATGCGAATAAACATTTCAATACACAGAATTTCATTATTTTAAGAAATGATTCTGATAAATCTGATAAAATATGATGTTTGCATTAGGAAAAACATTAATTCCTTTTGACTCAAATACATTTTTCCCAAAAGAAAGTATTTACTACATTTAAATTAATTTTATTTTGTTGCAACTTTCATAATGACATTATTGCTTATTGCAATTTTTTCTCAATGTAAAACAAAAGTTGCAGTTACCTTTATAATAGAAAAATGAAAATCCAATATCAGGATAAATTTAAACTCAATGAATGAAAATTTCCAGCAATACATTTCTATGTGATTTATTTAATTATTGGTAATCATAATCTAATGATTCTCATTATAATACTTTTGCAAGGATCTATACCGATTTTAAAGTATCTCTGTAATATTTTCTGAAATCACCAAAGTTTGAATCCAAGCATTTTAACATATATTACAATCTTACGTAAACATATGTGATAAATATTTTCGAATAGTATTTCAGTATTATTAGGCTGGCAATTGCCACAGTTATACAGAATTTAAATAGTAATCTGGCTATACGATGATAAGCCATATTTATATTTTGTTGATAGATTAAGAACTTTTTCTACAAAGTAGGAATCTGATACTTTCAAAAATATTTTAAGATCTTGTTGCAGAATGCCAAGATAAATCAGCATGTTAATAAAACATACCACTTGGATACTTCATAGTGGCTCCATTATGAATTCGATTACCTATGACGTGTAAATACTTATTGGAAATTTGCTTGGAATAATTGAGAATAGGGCCCTACAAACATAAAATATACTTCTTAAAATCACAACACAAGATGAAGAACAAAGAAAACGGCAGTTGCATAATGGAGCAACCATGCGTAACTATTGCATAGTCCTATTTACTTATGCACTTCCTCCCCACTACCCAAGCAAACAGGACTGTTATTAAAAAACACTCCTTGGATGCTATTCTGCTCTGTAACATATTTTAACTTGAAAACATTATCTTGTAACATATTTTAATTAGAAAGCATTAACTTGTAACATATTTTAACTTGAAAGCAGTAACTTGTAACCTATTTTAACTATGGTGGCCTATAATCAAATGAAACCATATCATGTTATACTGTGGTTCCATATTACTTTACAGTACAATATCAAGTACAATTAAAGAATAGGAAATGGATCATACATTTCTGGTAATTTTATGCATATGTAGCTAGTAGGTGTTTGGGAGTCTTTCAGTTTTTTATTCCCATCGCCTGAATCCAGGATAAATTTTCTTGGAACCAAATACGTGATGCATGATCAATATTTTTCAACTTTCAGCTGACTTACAGCGATGCAGTTTCGTAATGGAATAAATAAATACCAATTTGACATGTTAAAATGTATCAAATTTGAAATTCGTCAAGGAAATGAATCCGTAATTCAGATTATTGAATAGTTCTCGGTTGAATGAAATGGTAAAACGCATAAAAAAATACAATTAATCCCTGATAGCATAATTAATTCATCAGTATGATATTTATGTAAGTTATTACGTGTAAAGTCACAGTATACAAATTAACGAACACTAAACATGGTGGCTTAAACCCCAGGATAAGAAACATGTATGCTTAATTTAATCCTAATAACTTTGGAAGTAACTGTATGGATGTTTTAATAACATACCAACCTCTCTCTTAGAAATCATTGAGAAAATCTTATATACCTTTATTTCCTTTCGCAATAAATTTTTAACACGAATCTTTTTAACATTTTCCCTACTAGAAACGTTTTCCATATTCTAATAATGCACCTCAAACAGCAGCATAAAAAATCACAAATTTAACTTCCAGAATTTTGTGAAATAAAAGCTATTTTATAGGTAAGATAGAGGCTTATATGTATAAGTAGAAAATCTAGAACCTATCTTTAAGTGGTGTTAGATTCATCATGTAAATGTTAGAAATACCCTAATTTGAATACTTGTGTAGTTCACAGTTATTTTTGAAGCATTTAAAAATTTAAAAAAAAATAAGAGATAAAAATACAAGAATATATTTATTAATTTAGTGAATTATTGTGTTTTATAACAATATGATCCAACTTTTTCTGAATTGCTGTAGCACACTACAATTGAATAGGATATATTTATATATTTAATTAATAATCATTGTGTCAGCGATCATTAATTAAAATTCTTTTTATAAGTTAGTTTTCTCTGTACTTTGAGTTTTCCATTAATAAATTGTTTCCCAAGAGTTCACTTAAATTTAATTAAGAATGCTTTTGGAAATGTAAAAAAGAATTTTTTCTCTCCTTTAAATAATTCATACATAAAATTTGGCCATAATTAAATAATAAAGTTTTATTAAAGAGAAATATCTGAGAACTAATCAGTGCTTTTCAAATACTTATGTACTTACATTTATTTATAACAGCATTTTTAAGCAATAATCATGCTGCATAACTAACTAAATTAAAAGAAATTCTTCAATAATTGGTATTAAAATGGGAATATGTTTTTAAATTAATATCAGGTCATTAAGATTTTTTTTATTAAATGGCCAAAAAAATTTTTTGTGCTCCGTAGTAAAAGTGCATTTTAAAGTTTAATTCAGTATTTCAGACTATTTTAAAAAACTTTTATTAAGTTACTTCAAAAAACTATATTAATCACTAGAAAATTATTTTAAAAATAAACTAATTAAGCGTTCCTTTATCATGCAATACAACGAACCGTTTGATGAACAATATTAAAGCAATTTTGCAAACCCTTTCGTTACTATCCCTTTTACTGATTAACAATTATTTGTGAAACACATTTAATTAAAGCTCAATTACGTATCTGCGTCAATAAACGTATTGGTGAATTTAATTAAGCTGAACACGAGAATGTTCCACTTTTGACTGGAACTAATTATTTAATGACTTTCTTTATCCAATTTTCATATAAATATTTTATTGACAAAATAAATATTTCTATATTACTTAAAATGAAAACAAACAATGGCTAAGTTGAAAATAAGGCACAATTTCATAAATAAAACATAAAAATAAAAGAGAATAAATATACTATTTAAAAGGTTTTTAGTAAAAAGAAAATATATAATGGGAGAAAGTGAAAATTTGTAAGGCAAAAGTAATAAGAAAACTTTTTTATGATTTAAAACCAAAAGTTTAATCTTTAAAATGGAGTTCTTATTTCTTAATATCAAATTTCCTTAATGTGAAAGTATAACGAAAGTGAATTAAAAACTTGAATATTCATACCATTAAAACTTCAGAATGATGAGAAAATGCTCAGGAATCGAAAAAAGTTTTTCACTTTTATTTTTCTAAGCATTTACTTAGGAAAATTTTATTCCAGTAGTTTGAGAATACAAATATTCTACCTCCCTGTATTTAATTTTATTTTTCCAGAAGAACTTAAAATTTGTTACTGGGGAATAATTCAGGTATTTCTTAAATTAGATCACACACATTTAAAATTCCTTGAAATTTCTCAAGCTTTTTATTTATGATGGCTACAAATTTAAATAACTTTTGAAATACTGTTGCAGTTATTAAAGACAAAAATTTTACATCTTTACAATATTTTGTGTTTTGTTTTTTGTCATATTGGATGAATATTATCTAATATTTTATTATAAGCATTTTTAATTCAAATATCTAAAATTAAAATTAAACTTCAATCAAAGTTTAAATGAGATTTAAATTTTATTTATTTAATAATTTATAAACTACGACAATCATGTTGATATTATTCATAAGGAGAATCAGAATACCATCATATTTTGATATAATATGTTATAAAATATTGTAAGAAAATTCAAATTCTAGAACACAAACTTTTTATCAAAGTATTTCCAAATACGAATAAAAATTCAAAACACATAACTTTGAACTCAATTAAGCCATTTCAAAAAATATTTTGATTTTATCTCAGGAAAATAATATTCTTTGTTCTTCATATTTTTAACAGATTCTAACTGCAAACTTTTGTGCCTAAACACCTCATACATTTGTTTTAAGAAATAAAAGTATAATCATATAACAGAAAACGAGACAATATTCATTTATTTCAATTTTCACAAAAATTGAATTTCAATTATTTCGGAAACTAATTTAAGAAATGTATAATCAAAGATCTTGAAAGAAAGCCAATACTATGCCTCATATATTGATTTAACACATTTCGTATTATCAATAGGGTACTTAATTTTCTTTGATGTATAAAAAGGTTGTGATTTTTCTCAAATAAATGTTACAATCTCGTTACAGAATATGACATATTCTTGCCAATATTTCACTTGCAACAAAAATGAGGTCAAAAGTGATTGATGAAGCAATTCTCTTTCTAACACCTTTTACTGTGGTATTGTATTAGGACACCAACGCATTTTATTGATTATATACGGTTAAGCTCCGTATTAACCATAAAGTTCTTTCTTAAAATAATTTTATTAGCTTCAAATATTCAATGCATTATTTAAAATTCAATCCTCTCAAATATAAGCTGAAGTTAAAGTTTAAAGGAAAAAAGTTAAAGAACTTAAAAGCTCAAATTAAATATCATTAATATTAGATTAAATGTTTTAAATTGCTGCATAAACTTCTTCAATTTTTAAATGGCCGAAAAAAATTATCAAAATTTTTGCAACTTTATTGAATAAAAATTATGCAATGGAAAAATACTTGTAAAATTCATTTCAGAAATTTATGGTATGACAAAATTTGAATTAATAGTTTTTCATGAAAAACAATAAAGAAATCAAATGTAATTTTAATTTCCAGTTATCAAGGGAAATTGAATGCTTTGCCCGAAGAACATATAAGAACTCGTGTTTTCATATTCATAAGTTATACTATAAAATATATATTGCGTTACTTTTAACTATTCGCAACTAAAATTTATTTTTGAGTTACTTTTACATTTCCTTTCTTTAATATTATGTCATACATAATACACAGATTAAGATTTTATGAATGTGATATACACGGTGATACCACTCACAATTAAGTTTTTGCAATGCTTCTATCACATTTAAAATTTCTTAAGGCACTTTCCTAGCACCTATGTTGCCTATCCTCTGCAAATAATGGTGACTAAAATTTACTATAATAAAATAATAGAAATCGTCACATAATCTGGCAATGATATTGAAGTCACCAGAGTTTTATTTTTACACAGATTTTTATTCTGCAAAATAAATTTAAATATTACATGCATTTCTATTTATCCAACCTTTACTGCGTTTATAATAGTCTAAGTAAAGCTCATTTAACTCTTTTGCAAACAAAAGATGCAATGAAATTCTTCCTTACTAGGAATCGTTTATAGTTTTATGTAGACTTTTTGATTCATAAATAATAAAATTTAAAAAAATAAATATAAAGAGAAATAAAAATAAAGTTGGGTAATATCCCGTATCAATTTTTACACTGACTCTCATGTTGAAATTTTACAATGACTTTAAGAATACTTTTAACTTTTAAATAAAGACCTCTTCTAAGATAACTTTATATAGAACAGATACTACCCATAAATGCAGTATCTGATGCTCTATGAATTAACTTTCTCTTCTTGCATAACAGCGGTAAAAATTACTTATAGTAATTGGAGATTGACTATTTTGTACAACTTACTTGGTTTTAATACGATAATGAGAAACTTTTAAAAAGCAGATCTTTTCCATTCATGCTTTAGAAGTTTCTTTTTTATTTACAAAGAGATACTTACAAAGATCAATAAATAAGCTTCTCTGTTTCATAAATAATATGAGCACTTTTCCAACTTTTGCATTGCATTAAATTATTTAATAGGAAGAACAAAAGTTCTTAGATAAATTTATTGTGTCTTCTCACATTTTTTTCTAATGTCTTTTTCTAAAATCTAAAGCTTATATTTAACTATTATTTTCACATAACTTGGAACTCTTAACAAGCAATAATTTGATATTCATGAAAGTAAAATAATGATAATTGATCTACAGTATCAGGCAAAAGTATATTTTATAGGTTGGCTCTTACAAAATTTTTAATCTACTCTAGTTTATAAAATGCGTTATTTATTTCAGAAATAGATGTCGATATAAATTGATAAATTATTAAAGGTTACACAAGGCACTAATTTTTTCATAAAAATAATTTACGACTGACCTGTAAATATAAAGTAAATTTCCTTAACTTAATAAAGAATATATCACAAAATATGAATTAATTTGTAGTAACCCACTTTAAGTTTTTTCCGAACAATAGTGGTGAGAAACTTCATAAAAACAATTTTTATTATTCTAGAGAAAAAACTGATAAAGTCAAGTTACAGTTAAAACCCTACAGTAAAGCTTTAGGATATTATTTAACATATAAGCAAGATTAATTTTCCTCCTTTTATTCTTTTATTTTATTCAATAAAATTTACAAAACACGACTAGGTTAAATTTGACTTGTATAAAAAATTTTTCATGGAAGTCAAATTCATCCGAAAAAGAATAGGTTTAGAAATAATTTATTAGAAATCAAACCAATTCCTTTTAACTAATTGAACTTTATTGCAAAATAAATTTTGATAAAAATTTATTTGTAACTCCTCTTTGCAGAAAGTTATACATCACTGATTCTTTTTGTCATGAGCGGATTCATACTCTTTTGAATACAGTAAATATTTCTCATTGTAATAACAGTTTTTTGCTCAACTAACTTCTCCTATCAGTTAAAATAGTTTTAAAAATGTAACATTATTTCATAAAAAAAAATTTTCTTTTTCATATAAAACAGGCCATAAAGTTGCAAGAATCTGAAGATGATGAACCAAATGAAGGCAAGAATGCTAGAGTAAAAGCATATGCGGGCACCCACAAGATCTCTGCAAAACGTATTGATCAAGTTTGCCGCATGGGATTTCCTGTTCTTTTTCTGATCTTTAACATCTGTTACTGGCCCTATTACCTAATTTAAATTTTTTTGTCATTTTTTCTCATTATAGTAGAAAATTATGCTTAGAATTTAATTTTTTAATTAGAATTTTCATAGAAATTTTAGAGAAAGTTTAAGAATTACTAGTTGAGTGTGAATAAATAAATTTTGCTTCACAGTATCAATTCATCACACCCAAATATTTCAAAATTAATTCAAAATTAAAGTTAATAATTTTATAATTTAACTCATATATTTTAAAATCATTTTTAAAAAAATTTAAACAAAAATTATTTAATTATAATTGTATTATTCATAAACGAATATTTAGTCCCAAGTTTGTGTAAAATACCTCCATCACTTAAATATTATTAAAATCTCTAAAGTGCTCTATAAAATCTCATAAAATATAAATGATTTTCTCCAACAAACTCTTTAAGTTAGTTCATAAATTCAATTTTCATATTTTTTTCTTCAAATTTTGAAAATTTTAATGAAACCTGGTGAAAAAAACAAGCAAAATATAAAGACGCATATTTTAAGGATTTTCATTTTATACAATAAATGGTTAGATTATTTAAAATCTTTAACAAACGAATACTTCTTTTCCTACACAAACTTTGTTTTCATTAATAGATCCTTTCCTTTTAATTTGAAGACATTTTTCCTTTTATTTTCAATTAATTATATTCAGAATTCTGTTGACAGTAAGGTCTGTTTGGTTGCAAATTTAAAATTTAATTAAAACGAAGTGGGTTGAGCACTTTAATGTATTTTCTAGACATAAAATCTCTACTTTGATTATAAAATAATAAATAAATACTCTTATTTATTCTTAATTTGTATCGAACTCTTAATGAGAGTGTACTTATATAAATAAATATTAGAAATATTTTCAATTAAAGAAAAGAGTTTATTTTTTGTCTTATTATTTGTATTATTTTGATCATTATTAAGCATATACTTTTTATTTGTGCTTAATGTTTCGGTTTAGTGCAATTTAGCTTACAGCTCACATGTTTATAAATCAAAGAAAGGAAATTAAATTTGTCTTCCATCTTTAATTTATTTTAAAATGTCCTTTTTTCAAAACAATTATGAAAAATCTTTTTAAATGATCATCAAAGTATATCATCCCATTCACATTAAAAATTATTTCTTTAACAAAATAATTTTTGTACAAACATTTATTTCTGAATTGTAACATTTCTACTTGAAATCAATATTTTTATGGATTATGGATAATCAATGGTAAAGTGAGTATTTTTTGCAAATAATTTTTTCCCAGATTTGTAAATAAAAATGAATCTTAAAATATTTTAGTATTTGAATTTTAATTAAGAAAACTCAAAATGTATTTCTGATTTTTCAAAAAACTAATTTTTAACTTTTTGTTTATTTTATTGCTTTTAGTACAATTGTGACTTATAGAAAAAATATGTTTAATGACTAGGGTATATGAAGAAGAATAGAAATAAGTTATAAAAGTGTATTTTTCTTTACTCACTTTAGAGTTTACATAAGAATTTACTCCTGAAAATAGGCTGCATAAATTGTTTTACAAATAATTTAAAAAGTAAAGAGAGACTTCTTATTTTGTACAATGTATCCGTAAAGCGCTCTTTTTGAGGAAAAAGTTTGCTGAATGCTACAAATAAATTGCCCTGATCAGAGATCCGAATATAAGAACATACTTTTTCCGAAATCCTAAGAAAATCAACGGCTGTTAATATTAGAAAAACAGGTTTGATAGTGACACCGCAATGGAAATGGTGTACTTAAGGAAAGTCTGAATCTGAATGTAATAAATATTTTTAATTTTACACTGACGACAAGATAGTTCTGCTGAAGTGCAATGCGACTTGCCGCTACTACATCGTCAAGGCAGTACTATGCTTTATAAATGTTGTATAAAAGGAAAATAATTTCGGAAAAGCATCAACTTTCTCTTTGCTTACAGAATAAGAAAATAATAAGAAATGTTCCGATACTTATTTTATTTCCATTATTTTATCAATAACAAGTCAAATTACTTCAAAAAATTACTCTTATACAAATGAAATTTCAATTTATTTTTAAGATTTATATTTCTAAGACAATTTTTCAAATTGTTAAGGTAACTATAAAAATAATATGAATTTATTATGTTGTATTATGGCAAGAATGATAAATGTTTAAATTTTCGTAAAATGTATTTATATATATAATGGAAATAACTCTCTACTAATACTAAATTTACTTCTAAATGTGATATATTAGATCATAGAAGCACATATACAATTACAGTAGCTAGCAAAATAGCTCTATATCTTATATTATATTCAATAATATTAATTTTAGTAAATTTATGTATCTTTTAAAATAGTGGATATAAATTCCTTTTGTTATAGTTAAATTACATGTAGTTTTCAAAATATCAATACTTAATTACAGTAATGTAAATATATCATTATTATGCATTTTTGTATATAAGAAAGGGAACTTATATAACCATATATAACTACCATAATGATTTCTTAAGCAGAATTATAAAGCATTTATATCAAATATCATATTATTCTAAATCTATTTATGTTAAAATATAATGACATGTTTTGTTTTCGAAGGTATCTGTAATTAAAAATTATTTCGTTATATTAAATGTATTCAATGACATAATTTTTAATAACTTTTTAATTTTTCTTTTATTTCTTTATAGAAATTTATGTTTACCTTTTAAAAATATCTGTAATTAAAAAGAGTTTTATCATATCAAATGTAGTGTTATAAGCAGAAAAATTTTAGAATATATTTTTTCTTCTTCAATTTTTAGCTTTAAAGTACATTTAACATATAACTATTTTCTCAAATGCACTTTACTGTACAACAGCAATTTTCAAACCATTGTTTGTTATGTGGTTCATTATATTGTTTGTTACAGGTTTATATTGGTTTTTGAAAATAACCTTTGTGCCAAAATAGAAATAAACTATATGATGTAACTTCATTTCTTAGTTATTTCTATATTTTAAAACATTTTCTAAATATATCTCATATAATTAATTACATGACATGATGCAAGAAATATCAATGTCAGTAAATAAAATTATTATTATTATTGACATTCATTACAATGCTAATGAACTAACTGTATAGCATTGAATTTGCAGCAAAATATTTGATTTACATGTCAACATATTTTAGCTTAAAAATAGGATTAATAATAAACAGTTTTGACATTTCTACAAATAAATATTGATACTTTAAATATTACTTTTGACTCAGTGATTTCAAATTTTAAAATCACAAATTCCATATTTTCCTAAATTTTAGCATTGAAAAATCCTGCACAAAGAAACCGATTGACAAACATGTGTCTACCTGTGTCTTTGTGCAGGATATGTTTCAAGGAAAATAATTTGATGCGTATTTTCAAAATTGTATCCACTACTTAGTATTAATTGAAAAACTTCCTTTCAATTTTTATTTTTCATTAAAATTTTGATTTAAACTGAGCATTCATTTTTGATTTACATTAAATTACGCTTTATCTTATGAGGTAACAATAATTTTTCCTGTTAAAAAGTTGAAATGAATTATTTGGTACATAATTCACTTCAAGATGTAGTTAATGTTAAATACATATACTGCACAACATTTTATTTCAATAGTAAATTTTCATATGCATAAAAAATAGTAATCTTAAATAATAACTATTTATAAGGCATTATATATAACTGCACATGGTACACGCAACGGCATATGCATACATATGAAAAAAATTATCTCTTTAATCTCAAATCTCAAGTTTTATTATTATTTTTCCATTTTACTTTCATATTTATTATTAATATATTAATTTAAATTGGCTTATAAAAAAGGAATTTTTATTCTCCATAATTTAATTTTACATAATTTTCAATAAAAAATAAAATCCAACGATCTTTAAATAAGCATATATGAAAACTTGAAATATTTTAAGAAATTTTTCGGTATGTTGTTTATAATTTGTAAAATTTTCTTGCTAAACATAGTCTTGATAATGAAATTTCTCAAAAATAAAATATCAGTATTTAATCTTTATTTGGGATTACACATTTAAAACTAAATAACTCAAGTTTATGTTAAAATCAAAAGTAATGTGGATTTTATAACTATCATTTTAATACTATTAAAACGTTCATCGTTATTTTTAAATATTATTAGGATTCTGTTTTGTATAAGTGAGCACATTTAAATTTATTTTCTCATCTATGAATATTATATTTAATTATTTAAATCATGAATAAAATTATATAAGAAAAATTTATACTTTCATCCAATTATTAACTACGCTTGAACTTTAACAAATAAATATGTCAAACACTGATCTCGCTCGATGATAAAAATATAATATATTAAACATTAGCAGTTGTTTTTAAAAAACTCTAAACATAACTTCTTCTCACGCAAGATCATATTAAAGAAATTTAGAAAACAAATTAGCTCAGAATTTTAGTGTTTTCAGCATTTAGTTTTTTCATTAGAGAGAAGATCTAATATTATTTTGATAAAGCTTTAGAAAAATAAGATAAATAACTGCAAAAAATTTTGCATGAAAATGAACGGGCCTGTTTCTATGTTGCTACAGCTATTTCATTTGCTAAATGAGAAACTTATTCTAAAAGAAAATCTATAATTTTCCAACTGCAATTAATATTTTTTAATACTCTCGTGATACTTTTAACTTTATTTCATTTTTAATCACTTTTGATTGTATTTTCATAAATCTACAAATCTCAAAAAATTTAAGCATAAATAGTTATTTGAAAGCAATCAAAACATTTTTGCTCAGGGAAACTTTTTTAACTTTTAAGAGAATTTTGTTTTTTGTGATATTTTTACAAGAACAAGTTTTCTTTGAAGTGATTTCAAAAAATACCAACATTATCATCTGTTCCAGCAAAATAAGTTCTAGCAAATCTTTCAAACAGTATCTTCTTTTGATGCTTATTTAAGATGAAGGGGTGCTTTTAGGAACGTGTGTGAGCACATGGACGAACATACTGTAAAAAGTCAAAACCACCAAATGACATTAAGAAAGAACTTTCAGATTTTTTCTTGGGTACTCCTTAGCCCTTAATGACATTGAATGTAGTAAAAACAAACAGTGGGGATTTACTTTTCGAAAGAAAGTAAATGTAATAAGTTAACCGCAACTTTGTGTTCGCAGCCTAAGTTTATTTAATAAACAATATAAATAAAGATTTGAAATAAATTGCAAATTTAAGTTTTATAATTCTTGCTTAAAAAACTTCAAAACATTTAATTAAATGGTCTATGTCTAATACATCATTTCATCAGAACAACTAATCCCGATTGAAACCACGATTATGAACCTAAAATTTCTTTTATTTTAGTTATCATTCAAATACTAAAAATATTTATAAAATATTTGATGATATGCAAGAGTTTGTTTTGTGTACAAATTCACATTTTTTCTCGCAGTGCATAGTGTGAAAATTCTTATTAAAATTCCTTTAGCACATGAAAAATAGAAAATATTAAGAAAGTGTAATGATAATCTCAAACATGCATGATTTTTTTGTATTTTTCAATGAAACTCTAATCAAAGAATTATAAAATTAGTAATATCACCGTAAAAATTATTGAGTGATTCACAGTGATTTATGAAAACATTCATAAAAAACAAGGAAATTATAATGTGACAAATTTCTTTTGATTTATGATGAAATAAATCTCTGGTTCGAACATTTTGAAAGCTCTGCAAAGATATCTGAATTTATATAAGAAAAGCTAAAGACAGCCTCATTAAAAATAGAGCATATATAATTAAGAAATATAGGCAGAGTATACTTTCAAAACCAATAGAGTTGTGGCGAGAGCAAACTCACAGTTCAGTTTCCTTACCAACAGCCAAAAGATTATTCAGCTGGAGGAAAGAAAAAAATGACACCAATAAGCAGAAAAACTATCTTTTGTTTCGAAATTCTTTTTTAGAACGAGTTCCGATGACAAAGAATAATGTGATCAAGTAATACAATTTAATTTTTTCAAATTAGACTACAATGCAATCCTGTATGAAAATATAGGCCAAAAAATTATATTTTCGCAGATGCTGATGCTCTTAACTTGAAAACTGAGTAACAAACGAGTAGAATTTCAGGATCACTGTGCCAGTGTGGAGGTTTCTAAATTTACAAAAGCCGGTGATTTTGATAAGGATCTGTCCAACCCAGGTGCTGTTTGAGAGTCATCTGCATTATATTTATGGATGTTGATCTGCTACTCTGAATGACAGAATTGGAAGTATTCTTAATCGTTGCATGGATGTTTGAAAGTAAAACAAAATTAAGGTTTACTTAGAGAAAACGTTAACTTAAGTTAATTATTTTTGAATTGTGACCCATTATTGATGGAGCCGAAGCGTCAAAATTGTCGACTAATTGGTTGTCAGGTGAATCAATCAGCAGAATCCTTTTGGACCCAATATATATCTACTTAACAAGTAACATTTTCTATAGTGTAGATAAAAAAGAACCATTATCGGCACATTTTTCATTCAACAATAACTGTTTTAAAATCTTGTTATACATTTGAAACTGCTTATTGGATAGCTTGTTATTGAAGGCTTTTGTAAGGCATTTTAGGATCCATCGCGTTCAACAGTGGTTGGAACTGACTTCCAGGAGGAATTTTCATAAATAGCGGGCCGTATTTACGTGTCGAAAAAGGGGAAATCCTGAAAAATTCCTAGAACCTACCTCGTTAAACGTATATGCAACATTCATCTCTCGTTCAGTGTTAAACAGTGGTTGGTATAGAATTCGGACTTCGTGTTTCTAAAAGTGATGTCTTGATATTAGACCACTGTAACCCGAGTTGCCTTTATATTTTGCTTAAAAAAGGAAAACTTGTCACATAAAAAATTAGTATTCGATCAGAGACCTGTTAAGACATTAACACAATTTAGTAAACAGCTTAATGACCTGAGGCTATTTTAAGGTACTTCAATAATCACCACTAATTGCTTCCTGGGAGCTATTTTCATACATAATGCATATTGACGTGTTGGATTATGTTGATAAAACACGGATAACTCCCAAGCATTCTCCTCTATAGATATGCATGCAGGCGGCAGAAGTGCAACATACATCGCTGGTTATTCAACTGTGATTGGAATTGAATCCAGGACATTGCGCTCTGAAAAACTTTGTCCTATCACTAGTCTACAATGAGTTCAAAACCTTGCGGGGGATTCAATTTATAGTTCTGTGATATTCCTGATTGCCTCATTCAGGATCTCATAAGTGTAAAAATATTAAATTACATGGCCCACATAAATGCCTTTTATTTGATAATTAATAATTACGACAGATGAAATTCTTACAATTTGCTTTACTTTTTGATAAAGCAACTTTAATTGTCAATAGTGCAATATTTATTTTTTTAATTTAAATTCTAAAACAAATTCAATTAAATTTATAACTTAACTGAATTATTTTCACCGTAAACTTCATTGTTAAACATAGGCTTCCATTTCATGTAATAAATAAGATTTACATTATTTAAGAGTGTAGCACCCTCTGTCTGCAGCGCCACCCATGGCATCGTCAACGAGGAGGGCAGTCCCTCTCCAACAACAGGAGGAATGAGACCTATGTCCATATGACTCTCATGTTTACCCTATTACCTTCAAATTTAAATGTTTTAGATGTAACTTAGTATTATTTGTAGTATCTGTGTGTATCTGTGTTGTGCTCAAATTGTACCTTAAATTGTAATAAAATATTTTGGGCTATTTAAGGAACTTATTTCTTTGTTCCTATTAAACCAGCTACATGCTACACGCTACAAACAATGGCAGCCCAACGTGAGACCCGAGTTGGAGTTTCTTTTTGCTGTTGAAAAATTCTACCCAGAATTAAATTTTGTTGTTAGAGGGGAACTCAAAAATTTTACAGGTTACCTCCTGATGTGTAGTGTTTTATGAATTCATTAGAAGTATAATCTCATCCGAGATTGTTGTTCGATTCCGAAGTATAATCTCATCCGAGATTGTTGTTCGATTCCGAAGTATAATCTCATCCGAGATTGTTGTTCTAGTTCGTTTGAGGAGTTCAGCGATCTGAAAATTCCAGATAAGTTGCTTTTATACTGTACTAAGAATTAAAATTAAGTTATGTTTAAGCACAAAAATGTTAATGTTTAAGCACGTATGAATATAAAACTGTATAAAAAGTTTCTTTATAAGTTGTGTTCCATAAAAGTGTTATTATTTTATGTTCTTGAATTTTGAACAGTATTATTACTTGCGAGTATAATTATTTGTTTGATTTGGTAGATATGTTTCACATATTATTAAATGAATAATATTTTGTATTAGAGTATTGAATTAAAAGATATATTTATTTTATTATTATATTTGAAGCATTATAGTATGTGTACGTGAATTAATATCTCTGTTACTTCTGAATATTTTATATTTCTCATATATTATATTTCTTAATTCTGAATAGTTGAAAATATATTCTTTACGGTGAAATAGTGCTTAAAATATAGTATCTAACAGATTTTAAATGTCTGATGACTGTGCATTTTTCATGCGATGATACGTTTGTTTTGATTTAAAACACGAACAAGGCGCCGCAAACGACCGTTGTTATTGCTTTCATATACGCCTCACTGTCTAGCCTTTCAATATCTATGAATGCTTATTTTTATTTATTTAATTTTTTTCGTCATTCACTTTCTGTTTAGAATCTTTGTGTTTTATTTTTTTAGCAAGTGGTTTCATTGAATAAAGAATGAAAATATACTGTTTTCCATGTATATATTTAAGGTTATTTATTAAGATTACAAAATTGTTATTAATATTTTGGTAAAAGGTATCAGAATTGGTATTCTAGAAAATTGAAGAACTTTTAAGTTAAATAAATAGTCAATAAAACATTTTGTTATTTATATATAAAATATTCTTTGAATGCATATGATTCAGTTATCTTAATTAATATATTTTGAATTATTGAATGTGGTATTAAAGTATTGATAAAATATAATTTATAAACAAAGGTACACATTTAGTGATTATTGGTAATTATAAAACGAAAGTAAAGAGTTATAAATGAAACGAAAATAAAATTCATGGTAGAATTGTGAAATGCTTTGTTTTGGTTTTGTTTGATTACAGTGAATATCATATGAATATTTCAGGTTTATTTACAATAATTTAAGAGTTCATTTTATTTGCAGTAAATATTTGGATAAATAATAATAGGTTATACTTTACTTATGTTTAAAGTTAAAATGTTTATATTTTCACATAATATTGTATTTAAGACTGATGGTGTTTAAATTTCGTTTTAACTAAAATAAATAAACACATATTTTAAAAAATCAGTATTTTAAATCAGTTGAAAATAACTTTAGAACTCTTAAAAATAAACACATGCAAAAATGGCTTTCCTTGGGAAAGGAAAAAAAGAAGATTTGAGAAATCTCGCTATAGAAATGGGGCTAGGGCTAGCAGATGATCTAAAAGTAATTCAACTGAAAGATATTATAACCAAATCAAACGATTATGATGAAGAATTAGTGAAAAATATGCTAACTAATAAATAGAGGAACGGCTTGAAAAAGAAAAACAAGCTGAATACGAAAAAGAGAGAGAGCATGAATTGCAACGCTTAAAACTTCAAGTGGAAGCTCAGAAAGTACTTTCCTCCACTGCCACAGCTCCAGCCAGTGAAGCAGAGAAAACAAATTGGGATCTGAATCGTATTCTCCCAAAATTCAATCCTAATAAAGATGAAATAGGACTGTACCTGACAGTTTTTGAACGTCAATTAAAATTAGTGAATATACCTAAAAGGAATTGGATGCCGTATTTGATAGGCTCATTGCCAGCCGAAATAAATCAATTAATTGCTAGAGAAAATGAAGATGTTAACGATTACTCAAAGACGAAAGAGATGCTCTTGAAGCGTTATAGACTTACATCAGATAGGTTTCGGCAGATGTTCTCGCAACATAGAAAAAGTGCAGAAGTAACATGGAAAGACTTCTATTTTGAAATTAAATCATATTTCGAGGGATGGGTAAAGGAGTTGAATATCATCACTTTTGAGAAATTGCAAGACTTAATTATAGCTGACCAGTTAAAGAAAAGAACACCTCCAGAGGTAAGAGAACATTTTGTTGATCAATGATCAGAGCTGAATGATCCTTTAGAACTTGCAGAAAAGCTTGACAGTTATGAAAATGTAAGACTGGGAATGAAGAAAAATTCACCTATCTTTGCTAAGAAGCCAAATTTCAAAGACTATGTTAAATCTATTTCAGAAAGAAACTATAAGCCTCCTAACTCTAGGGAACATAACAAAATAAAATATTCCAACTATGAAAAGTCCAAAGTTTAGTAAAGACAAGCCAGAAAGTAAATTTTCGGTTCATTGCTATGGATGTGGTAATCCTGGTTTTATTCAGTCTAAGTGTCCAAAGTGCAACATATTAAAAGAAGAGGCTAAAACAGTTGTTAATGGTGTAAAATTGTATACCGCATAAGCTTCAGTTTCATTGTCTAGCTCAATTTTTTAACTGTTTGGGGTGAAAAAGCAGCTTTTTGTGCCGACACAGGTGCATCAAATTCCATTGCGGGAAAGAGATTTTTTTGTTTATTGAAAGAGAAAGGTTTTAAATTTCAAAAGAAGAATATTACAATGGTACTTGCTGATGGAAAAGAAAGAAATGTCCCAGCCTTCACAACAGTCGTGAATCTTAATATAGAAGGAAAGAAAGTTCGTATTAAATTTATTGCGTTACCAAACGCTAAAGGTAATAGAACATTGCTTGGCACTGACTTTCTCCAGGCTGCTGGTATTGTGCTTAACATCCAGAATGGCACTTGGCATTTTAGTGAATATCCACACAGACATTACCCATTTTATCAGGAAACATCTGAAACCGTAAGTGCTGCAAAAGTAATAATGTCGCAAAAATTAACTTCGCCTGATATGTCTGCTGAAATTTCAGAAACCTCTAATTCCGTGCAATTGAGAAATGATGAAGGAAAACACTTGACAAGAGAACAACGTCACAAATTAAATTCATTGCTGGAAGAATTTGTAAATAACTTCAAACCAGGGGAGAACCTACTCCTTTTATTGAACACAGAATACAGACTGGAAATAGCCTACCTGTTGCTGAACCTCCATATAGAATGACACCTGCAAAGAAAGAGTTGTTGAAGAAAGAGCTAGATTCCTTACTAACAGAAGGAATAATTGAGGAATGTGAATCTCCTTATGCAAGTCCTGTGGTATTAGTGCCTAAACCGAACGGTACCATCAGATTGTGTGTTGATTACCGTAAGTTAAACTCAACGACTATTCCGGATAACTATCCACTACCTAGAATGGATGATTTATTGACTGAAGCCAAGTCGACGAAATACATGTCTACGATATACTTAAGATCAAGTTATCATCAGGTCAAAGTTCATGAATCGGACCAAGAGAAGACTGTATTCATCTGTCCATTTGGAACTTTTAAATTTTTACGTATGCCTTTTGGGTTGCGCAACACACCAGCAACTTTTCAACGTCTCATTGATAAATTTAGATCTGGTTTACAAGAGGTTTTTGCATTGTCATACCTTGACGATATCATTATCTTATCAGAAACTTTTGATGAACATTTATCAGATTTACGAAAAGTGTTTGAAAGACTTTCTATATTTAAACTGAATGCTAACAGAAGCAAATGTCATTTTTCTTGTGACAGAGTGAAGTATTTAGGTCATTGGATAACTGAAAAAGTTGTGGAAGTGGATGCTGACAAAGTATCTTCCATTCAAAAAATTCCAACACCAAAATGTGCTAAAGAAGTTCAGTCCTTCCTACAGATTTGTTCCTGGTTCCGGAGATATGTTCCCCATTTTTCTGAAGTTGCTAGACCCCTTAGTGACTTAACAAAAAAGAATAAACAATGGACATGGGGTGATACCGAACAGAAAGCATTTGATGAATTAAAAAGACGGCTGATTTCACCACCTGTATTGTCTCAGCCAGATGGATCTAAACCATTCCTCATAAGAACTGATGCTAGTAATTACGCTCTAGGAGCAGTCCTTATCCAAGGAGAAAGGCCGGAAGAACATGTGATTGAGTATGCCAGCCGATTGCTCAGTTCAGCAGAAAGAAATTATTCAACTACTGAAAGAAAAGCACTAGCTGTAGTATGGGCACTTGAAAAGTTCCGTGGCTATGTGGAAAATCAAGAAATTATTATTGCATCTGATCACCAACCCTTGAAGTGGCTTATGAGTATTATATTGCCATCCGGACGCTTAGCTCGATGGGCTCTTCAAATCCAGTCATATCATCCGAAAATTCTTTACAGAAAAATCTAATGTAATTGCAGATCTTCTGTCCAGACCAGTTGATAAAGTGGACAAATTTGTTTGTAACTTGAACACTATTTCCATAGATTTGCCATCCAGGAAATCTAAAGATATTCGTGAAGACCAATTGAAGGATGAGGATGTGAGAAAGATAATAGACTGCTTTGAAAGTGGTCGGAAAGATGAAAACTATGTAAATTGGACTAGTAGAGGGTATCTGATGAATCAGGGAATACTGTATCGATATTCGCCTGAAACAGATTCAGAAGAAGCACAGCTAGTTGTCCCTTGTCACGAGCGAGAACGTGTCCTACAGCAATATCATGATACTCCCACTGCAGGACATTGTGGAGCTGAGAATACGTATCATAAAATTGCTTCTAGGTATTTCTTTCCTGGCATGAGAAAGTTTATCGCCGAATACGTGAAAGATTGCGCTGAATGTAATCGGTACAAATCTAACAACCAGAAACCTGCTGGATTACTCAGAACGCCTATTTACTCACAAAGATTTGAGACGCTGGCAATAGACTTGTTTGGCCCTCTCACAGAGACCCCAACTGGAAACAAATGGATTTTTCTTGTTGAAATACAAGTACACGATGGGTCGGACGTTTTGCCCTAAAAGATGCTACAGCTATCAATTGCTCTAAAATATTGATAGAAGAAGTCTTCTTACGCTAGTGCCTACCTAGAAGGGTAATCAGTGACAATGGCGTACAGTTCGTCAGTGCTGTAATGCAACAAACTTGTAAAATCCTGGGAATTAAGCAAGATCTTATACCATTATACCATCCTCAAGCAAACCCTGCTGAACGAAAAAATCGAGATCTAAAACCCAAATTAGCAATTCTAGTTGGTGATTCACATGATACTTGGGAGGACAAACTACCCATGATACGTTTTGCTTTAAACACTGCAAAATGTGATTCTACAGGTCATACGGCAGCTTACCTTCAATTTGGAAGAGAGCTTCGAACCACAGATGATGTCAAGCATGATATAAGAGCTGTCATTGATAACGATAACTTCGTCGCAGAGATAACACCTTACTTGAAAGAATTTGCACGTCTTACACCCTTAATTAGAGAACGTGTAGAACAAAAACAAGATGCAAGAAAGGAGTACTTCGACAAGAAGCATAGACCCGCTTATTATCAACCAGGCGATAAAGTTTGGATCACTTTACATCCCATAAGCAAGTCTAAGACCAAAACAAGTAAAAAATTCATGCCCAAACGTGAAGGACCTTATATTATCCTAACAAATAGATCACCAAATACATATGATGTTGCAGACCCTGCTGCCCCTGATCAAGTACTCGGTACTTATCATACCAGTATGTTGATGACTTATCATCAATCATCTAGAGATAAAGGTCCCGTTTTCCCTTTGAAAAGTAGAGGAAGACCACGTCGATACCCTCAACAGCTTCCTAATCTCAATCCTGTCTCCTTGCCGGGACGTCGGCGGAGCCAGAGGAGGAGTCTGTAGCACCCTCTGTCTGCAGCGCCACCCATGGCATCGTCAACGGGGAGGCCAGTCCCTCTCCAAACCGGAGGAATGAGACATATGTCCATATGACTCTCATGTTTACCCTATTACCTTCAAATTTAAATGTTTTAGATGTAACTTAGTATTATTTGTAGTATCTGTGTGTATCTGTGTTGTGCTCAAATTGTACCTTAAATTGTAATAAAATATTTTGAGCTATTTAAGGAACTTATTTCTTTGTTCCTATTAAACCAGCTACATGCTACACGCTACAAGAGTAATATATTAAATGTAAATTAATAATGTAAGAATGACTAAATTATCAGCTATATATAGAAAAGGAAATATAAAAATGAGTATTAAGATGACTGACTTATAAGAATAATTTTTATTAATATAATAATGGAGTTTATATATTCTTTAAATTACTTCTCTAAAATTTGCTTCTTTCTCAGAACTAGCCTTCTATAATTTTTTAGAAAATTTTTAAGAAACATTTTTAAAATTTCGAATTAAAATTTTCTTACCTTTGAAATTTTATTTAATTAAAAAAAATATTGTTTTACAGTAGTATTATTATTAAAAAGACTGAAAAGAGTAAGAAAAAATTTTCGTTATCTTCTATATTGATCTTTCCTCTAATTTTATAAAGATGTTGTGGAAATGTAATTCTAAAATACATAATTTACATTCAATAATAAATCTCAATTTTAAAATTATATTTTGAGAAAAATGCAAAATATCTACAATTTGCTTAATCTTTTTATTATTTTTGGGAATAACCTCATGTTTGTAGTAAATAAATTTAAAGAAATGGAACAGTCTATGATACAACTAAATATATGCTGAAAAATATCTGGTTTTTGAAACAGTATTAGTTGTGATACTCAGTTAAACTCGTAGAAAATATTATATGCGTACAATAAACTTTTATATTTTAAATAAACATCGATTAACTTACAGTTTATGATAGTAAAATCCACGTACATGAAAATTGCTATTTATATTTCAATGCATAAAAATAAATTGTTAAATCTCGAATCAATAAAATTGTACTGCATGGCACAATTTTAATTATTACATTTAAATTTATTTAAACAGCATTAAATCAATATGTAAGGAAAGGTTTTTATTTCAGTATTATTATATTTTATAAATAACTCTAAATAAATCTTATGAGTAAAATAATTTACCCAGAAGCAGTTAGAAAAGTAAAATTCTTTAATATCATACTTCTGAAGAATTATAAATTCTGATTTGAAATTTTTTAAAAATTTATTAATCATTAAATATACATAAAAATCTTAATATTTAAGTTAAAGAAGATATGTAAAATATTAGAACTAATGACTGTGCTTAAAACTCAGTTCTTGATGTGTTGACTAGACAGTCCTTACAATATAATATCGAAAAATAATTAATGACAATTAAATAATTCGGACTCTTCCATCACTGATAATTTATTTCAGCTCGCTCTCTTTAAATGAAAAATGGTCTTGACAAATATCGAGAAATTTAGTAATGGGAACATTAAAATAGGTGGGAAATTTTTCTATGTAATAAATTACAAGAATATTAAAATAAGAGGAAAAATCTCCTTCTAACTTAGACCATCTTTTAAGATTGATTTTAGTCCTAGATGTCTAGACATTTTCACAAACTTTTTTCATTGTTGATGAAAAGAGTCGCTGTGATTGCTTTACAAGCTTCTCTTCTGTTAATCGGTATTCATGAAACTTCTCTCCAATTGAAGATAAAAGAGATGAGATTATGTATGAATTTTTTGAATTAATAATTAGTTCAACTTGTGTAGATATCATTTAAAACCATTAATCAGTTCCATCTTTAGATCTATGCAACATGATTCTCTAATTTACATTTTAATTTTTTCTTAAGTTACCAATTTTTTTCATATTAATTAGAAAAGAGAATTCATTGGATAATAAGCCAAAAAGGTATTATTTCATCAGATTAATAATTGTTGTACCATTCATCAAATAAATATTGTTGTATACATTGTTGACTGAATTCATATAAGATTCTCTACTATTATCTTGATTACATTCGTATAGAATACATGATCAAATGAATTCGGTTACTGGTTGTATGAAAACTGATCTTTTGATAGAAGTAAATATTTAGAGTAAAAGTAAACTACACAGACAAGAGCCAATCACAAGATACATACTTAATAAATCTTTTCATTTTAAGATATTTAAAGTTATTTTCTTGAAAAATATTTTAAAAGTAATAAATAAATACCAAAAAAAGTCGTAAAGTTGTTAATATATATTTAATAAAAAACTTTATTTGGAAATATTTTAAGTTTAATAGAAGCTGTTAAATATTTTCAACTTAAATAAATTGTATAGTTAAAATTAGGTTTTTATATTTTTAACATCACTGAATATGTTTATATAAAAATAATTCAATTCATAAAAATTTAGGTGTATGAAAAACTTTCAAAGTATGTAAAAGTAAATATAAATTGGCTGACGTAAAATTAGACATATTTTAATTTAAAAGGTTCAGATCCTTTGAGATAAAAATTTAAGAACAATTTTAGAGACTATTTTAAATATATATTCGCGAAGTTTATAATTCAATCCATTCTTCTATTTTATATACTTAATACACACAATTTTCAAAATATTTATTCCATTAACTTTTCCTTCTATTTACTGAATTTAGTCAGTTTAAAATTTACTTAATTTAAAATATATCTACTCATCTTAAAAACTGTCAAACTTATAATCAATTTAAGTAACTGCCAAGGGATTATACAGAAGACACAAATGTTGATGACATGTAATAATATATTTCAACCTTATTTTACCGTGAACATAATAAATTTAAAAGCTATATGGTTCGCAATTAAAGTGTCCTTAAACAGGCATAAGACTGACAAAGGCATTATTATTGTCAGACAAATTAAACTATATTTCTATTACTGAAATTTTAATCTTCAGAGCACACAAACCATTCGGATAAAGATTCTAAGCAAATCTTACATTTGCTTAAGGTGTGAAGAATATATTAAACAGTATATAATAATTTATTTTTTATCAAATTATGATTCAAAAAGCTGTACTTATCATGCCTGTCATATTTTAAAACATGGTATAGCTTGAATTTATACATTTAACTAGCATATTAACTAGATAAATTTAAACCGACATTTAAAATTAAAGTAGCAGCAAAGTTTAAGGTATAATATTTAATACGAATTTAAAATTTTTAAGAAAATATAAGGATAAAAGTATGTATATTAATTCAAGTTAAAATCACTGTTTTATGTGTATTCAAAATTTGATGGTGAAATAGTTTTGAATTTCAACGTTTTAAATAGTTATAATATTCTATAAAAATTTTTGTTAAAATTAAGTTGTTTAATTTTTCACATCCAAATTACTTTAAATTGTATAATGCATTGAAAAATTTAAAAATCGCCAAATAAACCAAAAGCTTTTTACTTTTTTCAGCAAACTATTATAATATTTTCGTTTAAAAAAGTACGTTGATATTTTTCCCGATGAAGGCTGTTTTATATACATAAATTCATGAGTTTTCACTATACATGTTGGTATTTTAATGTACTCAGTATAATCCTTGTGACAAAAAAAATTGCATAATTATACGCTTATACTTCTCAGAAATACAGATAATGTAAGAAAAGTCGTTTAGCAAGTTTATGAAGCTCAGAGCTTCGTCAGAGTATTAATAACTACCTTTTCTTCAGTTTTATGGCTCCTAGTACACACAATTTTGACTTTAGTGAATATTTTAAGCATTAATTCTAGTAACCTTATCGTGAAATATATTTTATGTCGTATATTAGAACTCTTATAAATTGACATCAGAACCTTATAGCACGGTAGAGTTACGCGATTATATTTTATAGTATTTTCTTTCCTAGCAATATAAGATACTTGTTAAATATTGCGCTAAGTGTTAAATGTTTGTAATCTTACCTAGAGGTTGCATTTTAATCCTTTGTTTTTTTAAATTGAAATCTTAAAAACATATTATGAGATGGAAATTAGAATAAAACAGTTAATGGCATATAAACTTTAATTTCAACCCCATGAAAAAAAGTAAAAATACTTTTGAACCTTTTGTTCAAGCAACACAGCTGACAGTAATAATGATTACGTTAAAAAATATTTGTGAAATTATCATTATTTTATTTGGTGTAACATATTTTAAACCCAAGAAAAGTTATATGCAAAACATGTTATTTTTTCATTAAATTTAGTATAAATATTAAATGCATATACTTGTTGTAACTTGTATTATTTTGGTTATATGCTATCCAATTTTATTTTCTTACAACAAATACTAGTACTTTATTTGAATAAACTGATAATTATTATATACACAGAAAATTTTCTATATTCATACTTAGTTTTTTATTGTATTTATTTTGAAATATTTTAAAATGTTAATATGTAGTTTGAAAGATATCTGCTTAAGAATTGAATTTACAGTAGCAATGAATATTTAATAATTTATCAGAAACAACAATAGTTTTGATTTTAAAAATTATATAAAATCTATTGTTAACATAATATTATATTTGTGGTGGGCTTTCGATGAATTTTTACTTATTATTCCATTTATTTTTCTTGAAAAACATGTAATTCGAAAACTTGACTAATAAATAAAGTACCTAAAATTAATTTTTTTTTTTGCCTTTTACTATGACAATAATAAACACAGCAGCAACAAAAAACTATGATTTAAATGTTGAGAGAAAGTGAAATTATATAACAACTGTCACAAACTTAATTTTCATAAATCAAAATAATGAGAACACATTTAAGCTTCATAATGCATTTCAAAGAAACAACTAAAATGCATTAGTTTTATACATCCTTTAAAAAATCTTACATACAGATTACATACGTTATGAAAATATCACACGAAATTACTAAATTTTTCCCATTTTTTTTTAAAAAAAGGAACAATGATAGTAAAATTGAGATTAGTAAAGTATTTTAGAAAAAATATTGAAAAACAAATTACATTAACATTTGTGTATAAATAAAGAAAACAATTTCTTTTTTCCAACTTTGCTCTTGAATGTAAATTAAGAATAACATTAAAAAAATATTGCATAAACTTTTACGGGTATTTTTATTTTATTGAGCTCACAATATTGTTATGCTGAAAAACTAACAAGCTTAAATATTTTTTTCAATAACTTATGTCATTAACAGTGAAAACTGTAATAAAATTTTTAATGATTTTCAATTATGTATATATATATAGTTAAGAATTTTCATTTGCACTTTTCGAAATAAATAAATTGAAACAATCATATATTTCTTGTAAAACATCATAAAAAAAAGGTTTGAAACATTTGTGCTAAAAACTTTAGCTCTATACTTAAGGCTTTGTCTGACGAAAACTATATCGAAAAGTAACTTAGACTATAATAAATTTTTTTGATTTTACCCCATAAATCAATGTCGGAAAATTTTCACTTATTCACTAGATTTAGTTTCCTTTCTGAAATAGTAACCTTTTGTGGTTTTAAGACAGTTTCAAACTAAACAAAAACACAATACGTGTTACAGATTTTTCGACATTCAATTGTATTGATTATAAAAAGCTTTGCAGCAACTTTAGCCAATTTCTCAGGAGTTCTTTTCATGTTAATACATAATTGAAAGATAGGAATGAAAAATAAAATAGCAGATGTATCAAAAGCATTGTTTCATTAAATTTTTTGGATGTAACATTATAAAATATTGAATTTTACAAAAACATTATTTAAAAGTTAGAAATGTAAAACAACTGAAAATTTACTTCAAAAAACATTTTTATGTGAATTTGTTAACTATTAATTCTTATTATTGAACAATGCATTAACATATAATGTTATTTTCAATTTTTTTCAAAACATAGCGAAAGTAATTTCTAAATGGTATTGTTGTTACATTAAAAATGAGCTTTCATATAATAAAAATTTTACTCTTCAATTAAAAACCAATTAACAAGTCCAATCGATAGTTATTTGTCATTTTAAATTATATGTACTTCAAAAGTTCTAAACAATGTCGATTTGATAGTTACTTTTATATAACACATCTTACAAATCAAATATAACATTTATGATTAATTTAAGTTACTTGAAATATTTTTAAAAGCAATTTAAGCAAATTCTTAGTTTAACTGTATATTTTTTCTTTACCCTTGTTATTTATACTCTCTCATTTTCTGAAAAATATCTGAATCCCTCTTGTTTTTGAGAAATACAAATGTAATCTCGAAAAAACAAAAATCTTGTTAAGTACATAAAGTAATGTATTATAAATATATGAAGTTAGTATTATAAAAAGTAAAATCTTGAAAAAACAAAATCTATTTGTTTTCAAATATTGTATATAAAAATTCATTCACAAATTATTTTTACAAGTACAAGAAAATATTTAAAATAAAATATATCATGAATCAGCCTTTATTTAACTACCATTATTTTAAAACAGGGAGACAATATTCTACCATGTTTTAATAATTTTTATAAACTGAAAAACATACTGATCATAACTGTTTTCTAAGCTTTAGCCTTGTTCCTCATTATAGAGTTTATGCATGCATGCAATAGTACATAATATAATTCACAGTTATTTACAATAAATATTTAAGTTATAGAATTTTGCGTCTCATAAAATGTAAAAATGTAAGAAACATCAATTACAAAAC